>LIAE01007195.1:72737-201034 GCA_002287525.1 Diploscapter pachys
TATTTTTAATTAAATGCAATTATTCCAATTATTCAACCTTGATGGACAAGGCATCATTCGCATGGTAGGCTTTACTGCAAGCTAGAGGAATAGCGCTTCCTCTTCTCCATGACTCAACCAACATATCGGTCTTCAGGGTTGGTGCCACTATACTATCATACAAATCCGCATTGAAGTCTTTGGACTTGGCAAATGATTTGAAAGTCGTTCCCGCCGACGTCGTCAAATCAATGATGCTCGAGGATGGCTGGCCAGTTGCGTATTGTCCGGCGATAGCCTAAATCATCGACATTTGCTGAGCAGACGTTCTCAAGACTCGGTCCGCAAAAACCCGCAGAAAAATAGTGCATTTCGTATCGAGAGAGAAAAGGATCATATCTTCCTTATCTCTCTCTTTCTCGAAAAGATGCACATTATTTTTTCTGTGAGTGTCGATTTGCGGGTCGAGTTTTGAGAGCGTCCGTTTCTGAAATCCCCCAATATTGGTATATACCTTTGCCAAATCGGGATTTGCACTGGCCATATCAGTGGGCAAGAATGACGAATAGATGTTGGGCCTGTTGAAATACAGTTGGGTTCCGATTTTGTTGAGCTCCGAGTATTTGAAGGTCATGCAGAGCATCGTCTGGCCGTAGTCGTGACCGCTCGTCGGATACGCGTAGCCGTCGGGAGGCGGGAACTTCGGCACCGAATGGACTAGCCAGATGCCGGAGGTTTTGTCGAAGAAAAGAGTGCCTATTTTTAAATATCACACTATTGACGATTAATAAAAGTAGCACAAAATTGATTAAAAAATATCATCATGAATTTTCTAAGCTGAAAGGTTTCATATTCAGCATTCTATTACTAAGTCCCTACTCTCTATAACTTATAGGTAAGCTATTACTTTCCAAATTGGCTCGAAATATGCATATTCGTTAAATTTTTGTGGTATTACTTTCATTAATGACGGTACTACTTCACGGCACTACAGTGCTACTTTGATTAATTGCCTACATTAGTTGTTGAAATATTTATTACCTTTCGTATGTCCGAAGTCAGTTGCGCTCGGTCGAAACTTGGGATTGATTCGGTTTGAGAAGAGTTCGTAGAAGAGATTGTTGGTATCGCCCGACACCGATACAGTTCCATATGGCTCATCATTATACATAGCATGGAAAATGGTCTTGTCCGATTTCTTGTCATAATATTGTTGGAGTGTATATGCAATCGCCTAAAATGCAAATTATTTTTTGCAATCTTCATCTAAAAATGCCCGTACTTGATCTTTATCATCAAGCGTTTTTGCCGATGGTTGGAGAGAACTTTTCTTGTTAACATCCAGATAATACCATCCTACGCCATCGGCAACCCCGGGAATCGAGTTATCCTTGACGATTGGCATTTTGTAGACGGCAAACCTGTATAATTTCCAAGATATTTTCATCTAAACAAAAACTCGAACCAATCTACTGGTTTGCCTGATTGATCCATGCAAGAAAACGCCCAGAGACATGCTGGCAGGAGAGATAGTGTAATTAGCCCGCGCATGATGCCTGAAATTTAAAAAATGCGGGAAAATCGATAAAAATGTCCGAGAAAGCAAAATAAATATATAACCTAGTCTAAAGAGTAATTGCTCGAGAACTATTTAACAATTACTCCTCAAATTGTTATCACTACTTCGACAGTATTTTAATGATCTCGTGAAGAGCCGCTTAACTCAAACGTCGTGATAAGTTTTTATAGCGTCAAGGAAAAGCTGGGGAAAACTCTAAACTTTCACGGACACGTGATGTATGTGTTGAAAATATATCAATGAAAAAATTAACATATACTTGCAGAATGTGACTCGACTATAGCAGGAATGACTTTATCTTTAACACAAATCAATCTTAGATCTGTCAACTTATTGCTCATTCCATTGGTCATAAATCATATGGCTCTGACATAACGCAAAACATATGGATCAGACCCAAGGAGCACTTTCGTCAGACGAAAATAAACTATAGGGGCTAGGCCTCAAGAGCTTTTTGACGATCGTAGTCCCTAGATCTGTATGCACTCTTAACTCATCTATAAATTCGCGAAAAACTACGAATTTCTAATAATTTCTAATTTTGTCGTCATTTTTCAATTTCTTACAAATCGTTGCCCAATTTTGTAGTTAGTCAGTGTTCATCGAACGTTCACGTGGGGGAGGTCTGACTGAAAATTCGTCTGTCATGTGGCTGAGGAATAGGTGTTTAAACTCGCTTGAAATTGTTCATTGTTGTTTTGAGAAGGCGCTGTGAAATTCGTACTTTTCTGTGTGGTATTGATCAAATAGTCTCATTTTGACTAATTCTATATGAGAATGGACGTTAATGCATTGAATTGAACAATCTGCGTCCTTAATTTTCTCTTCTCTCCCTCTATCTCTCTCCTTCTATCATCATCATCGAATGATATGATTCTCGTTTCTCATATATAAAGTCTCCATCTTCCTTTTTCATTAAACCTCCCTCCCCTCGCTTTGCTTTGGGTGCAGCTAAACCCTAGCGCACTCCTTCTATTGATTTTCTATCATCTCCTAATTTGGACGAAATATTTTTACTAATTCCATTGAAAAAAGGAATGGACCCTGACGAAATGGTATTGAAACACGAAGAGCCTGATCAGACGCTGGATATCTACGGCGACGAAGAACTGTACAAATGGTATTTGGACTGAGACTGAGGATGCAAATATTCACTTCATAGCAACTTTTTCTATTGATATTTTTCTATGCACACTTTTGAAATTCGATCTCGGAAGCTTTATTTTGTTTTCCATACAAATGTAAATAAAAACGATAAATTACGCTGAGAGTTAAAGTCTAGTCATAAGGTTGTTGGTGTTGTTTGAAGTTGCGCTGAATTGTCTTATTCCAAGCTTTGAACTAATCGCTTTCGACCACGATTTCTTCTCCTGAAACGCATTTATTCGACATCTAATTACGGCTCCTCTGTAATTACCACCCCTTTTTTGCTTTTCTCCGTACTATTTCCCCGAAAAAGGGTGGTACCTACAGTGAGCCTCAAATTAAAATTATTATGTTCTATACCGGCATTGCACTGTATGAGTTGGTATGAAGTAATCCTTGATAGGTATTCTGAATTGGTGCCTGCTTTCTAACCATCGGAGCGACAGGTGCTGTCGGTCTTTGTCCAGGCGAATGTTGAAATCTCCTGTATTTGGACGGGTTAGGAGAGCCTAAACATTTTTCCTGAGTATAGCTCTTCTGACGTGTAGTTTTGATGTTCTTTCGCACCCTGATATGTGACTGTTGGTGTGTAATCTGGAACCGACACTTTAGTAACGTGATTTTCATCTAATTGCTGCTGCTGCTGGGGCGAGGGCGTAGTCTAAAGTGTTTCCGCGGTCAAATTCGTTGATTTCGTGGCGATTACTGTTTGATTTCTCAACGTCTAATGAACAAAAATGACAAATCGTTATCAATCAATTCATTCAATTGTGAGAACCAACCACATCGTCCGCATAAAATGTTAGAATTTATTGCGCATAACTTCAACAAATTAATATCAACAGATTGCAAAATAATTTGTCAAACCCATATGTAATGCGAAGGTAAGTAAAGGCTCATGGCACTCAATGTTTAGATATGACCCAAATATATGCATTCAATGTCTACAAAAATTCTATGTATCACATTTCAAACCAATCGTTAGAAATGATCAATCCCATATTATGCTACTCGTCACTTTGAGTATTTTTTTTAGATAAAAATATTCACGAAACTCCATTCCTCATGCTAAATTATTTATATCCTACAGTCGGGAATAAGTCCAAGACGTTCGCACGTTGCTTGGGTCTCCTAACTGGGGCAGTCCTAAAATTATCAAATAATATCCGAAAGAGAGCTCACAAATTCAAACCGAATGGAATAGGAGCCCATAGGAGTGCCATGATGTAATGGTGGTAGTGGGGAAGCTCTTGAATAAGTGCCTAAAAATTAGCGTATTTTCAGAATTCCTCGAACTTATTTGCCAAATTCAACCTTTGATGTCCACCTTATCGTAGAGACTATGTCCCTGAGCTCGTCCGAAAGTCTCCACCACAGGATCTTTCGGGCCATCATAGACTAGTTGCGATTGAGAGTAGGCGAAATGACCCCACGAGGCTAAATATTTTAAACATTAGCATATTTCATACAAATTAGCATAAAATACCGCAATCATTGATTTGTTTCCTGATAGCTCGTTTCCAAGCCTCACAAACCGTTTCGTTGTCAACGCGAATGTACACTCTTGACGCTTCTACGTCGACGTCTCCAGCTGTTGTTAGAAGCAGAGTATATGGATTTGTCGTAGAAGAAATTTTGGACTTCTGAAATTTTCCATTTCATTTCAATTTCTACATTCTTGACTAGCCGAAGTTATTGGGACCATCAAAAGTATCTCCTCCATAGGTAGTTGTCGGATTTCTTTGCTTACATAGCATTGAAGGGACCCGGCCTGAGGAAAATCGATCTAGCTTTCAAGAAAAATTCGAATAAAATTTTACCTGTAATCTCGCCCTGACGTTCCTAATTGAGATGTCTTTCTCGACGTGCTCCACCGAAATGACTCCTTCAGCTATTGGATAAATCACTGAAGAAGGTTGGACGACGAGTCGACAGATTATGTGACCATAAAGAGGTGGTCCTGAAAAACGTCTAAGATATTGAATAGTGGAAATAAGGTACCCGACAAATCCGCGAAAGCCGATATTTTCAAATCGTGAATTCTTGGTCGGTCTCCAGCATCAGATAGGGTTAAATAGGCATGAGCCAGTAGGTTGAAATGAGTGCTTCCGGTCACGGCGTCAGGTCTCATAGGCAACTTGTTCTCGGTGGCAGTTGCTAGTTGATTCTTCTAAATTGTATTTTTGTTTGTCAAAAATGGCAATTTGGAAACCTCGAGACATTGAGAAATAATGTGTGGAAAAGAAAGCCTATCATCCCCCCATACCTTACCCTAAAAGTCCGATACTATTTCGCGGTTTCCAAATAACCCCAAAAATACACAAGTAAATTACACACATACCACTGAGCTACCGAACTTCCTTCCGAGAGATCTTGAAATCTTTGCTCTAAGGCTTCCGCCGTTATCCGAAGAAGTGCCCGAATCGGTTCTGGCCGCATAAATCAACATTTCAATGCAGAAGTCTTCGGTTTCGTTTTCGAAGATGAAGCTCTCATTAAATACCACGTCGGTAGTGGCTCGATTGATATTTGTGACTAATTTTGTGTCCACAACTTTGCTCCTGGTTTGAAGCACGACGAACATTGAATATGTACGGCCATCTGAACTTTAATTTATATACAAGTGACTTTCGATCAGTCATTGTAAAATCCCACGGCAACTTGGAAACCTCAAGCCATGCGAAATAGTGTGTGTGTGTGAGAAAAGAATCGTTTTTCCTACCATCCTTCAGTTTATTTCGCATGGCTTGAGGCTTCCAAATAGTCAACTTCAACTCCACCTCCTTTGCTCTTGAAATGCTGCTCACGATTCCATGCTAACGGAATGCTTATCTGTGATACACCAATCGACCCTGGACTAGGTTGATGAGCGCTGAAATTATCAAACTTCAAAAAGTATCAGGATCCAAATTGATTACCTATCATCATACTCTCGAATCACCGGCATATTTTTGGACTTGAACTGACGCAAGATGTACTCCTTCTCCTGTAGCAGAAAATAGTGCTGTTGGCAACCTCGAAGCGACTAAAATAACAAATAAATCTTGCAAAATGCGTAAAAATGCGAGGTTGCGCAAGAACTACGCTATGATGAAAACTTGTTTGGAGTATGCAAAATAAAATGAGTCATCTCGCGAAAATATGAGTATTGTATAGGCCTATTGATTATTTCACCCGCTCATTTGATCAAGTCAAACAATATTATCAGTGCGTACTTCAAAAGCTGTGCTTATTAGTCTGCCTCCCCCGCAAGATTCATGGTTCTAAAATTAGACATGATCAGATTCATGAATGAAAGAGCCGAGTTTGAGGCTTTTACAGCCGATACCTCACGCCAATAAATAAAAAGCTGCGTTTTACGTTTTGACGCCAGAAAATAATTGCTGATAAGCAAAGAAACATATGAAAGAGGCGCTATTGTTGTTTCTGACTGGCATTAATGAGAAATGCGATGGTCAATAATTCGGCAGGATGTGCGCATATTTCGAATTTTCGAAGGAAAATACAACCTTTTGAGGTCCGAATGATAAAATGATAAACTTGTTCGAAAGTATATCATTGATTGAGTTAGGCGGACTAGCGCATGTACTTAATGCTATTTGCAACACAATTCTCGCATTAGAGAGCAGAAAATCAGAGGGAGAGAGAGAGAGAATCAAAATCGAGAGAAAGAGCGCACAAAAACGAGAAAGTACACCAACTCATCGTTCACTTTTCGGAAATCCTTCTGGTAAACTTTCTCTCGAATCTCTCATTTCGCCGCACTATCTTCTCGATTTTCTGCATCTTTTTCGCGCAAATTGACTTACTCTTTCATCTTTTAAAAACAAGCAAATTTTTCGTGTGTTCTTGAAGCGAAAAAATCGCATGTTCAAGCACCTGATTGCGTATGAAAATAAAAGAAATCGTAAAATTCGAATAAATTTGAGACGACAACATTCATGAGCCAGGTACATCATAACAATATGCGCATATACTTGCAATCGAGTCGTGAATTGAATGGAATTTTGATTGAAATTAGTTTCGCGAGAGAGAATGAAAGGAGTGAATTCTGTCCCTCATATTTGCATGTCATTTTATTTTATTGTTCGATAGTATCTATGCAATTCGGCGCGCCTCATCAAGCGCTTTTTCTCAATACGATTTGACCCAAAATCTTAAAAATCTATCTAAACCCTGAGAAAAATGTTGAATTTCCGATTAGTTCTAATGATTTACCAAGTTACATTCCGCACAGGTCATGTTTCTTTCAAGAAAATTCAGTTTTGTTCGATTATGGTCGGTTATCTAAATTAGATCAAATTACAAAATTATCGCATAGGTTTTGGCGAATCGGAAAAACGAATATGATAGGAAACAATGTTGATAGGATGATAGTTTTCAAAAACGTAAATTTTAAAAATCTGCAGAAAATGACTGCCAGCCTATTTGATGAAGAATCTTTAGTCGACTGAACCAGAAATTTGCTCGATTTTGTTGATTTTATAGATGACATGAGGCTTATATTGCAAATCATGCAAGAAAAGTGCACAAAATCAATAGGCAGAGTAATTTGATATGTTTGATTAAATCGGCAGAAAACTACGTCAGATCGAAATCATTTCATATGAAATAGGATTTTATACCCGATGAAATCGATATAGTAGTAGATAGATATTTTCCAATCAAGAGAAGGTCGAATTCTTGAAATTTCATCAGTCCGGTGAGAGATTTTGTTATATCCCGCTCGAAAATGTTTGTCGATACATTGTATCTCTGTGCAAGAGAAAAAAAGGGATTTAAGAAGATGGAAAGACGACAGAAAACACTGAAAAACAATGATAATCAAACAGAAAATCGGGGATTAATTTGAACTTATTTTTTCCAACATATTTATTTAATCTAGAATTTCATATAACTCATATTCAAAATCTCTTTACAATTTGGCCTTTTTTCTGGGTCAATCTTCGTCATTGAGAGAATAAAGTTTGCCTAAATTGAATATGAAACTCCAGTTAGTGAAATAGATCTTACTTCGTCTGTTTTACTTTGTAGTTCACTGGGTACTTTCTGATCCCTCAGTACTTCGAAAGCTTTGACTTTGGATAGTTCAGATTCAAATACGCTGACTAGTTCGCAGAATATCAATCCCAATGCGTAGACATCGCTCTTTTGAGATATTTTGTCGTCATTTATCTAATAAAATTCAGTGTAATTTAAATTGTGATGATAAAAGAATTACCAATTCAGGCCCTTTATACAAATCACCATCACTGATCAGGACTTCAAAATTAGACTTCTTCTTGTCATTCAAACTGATGGCTCGACTAAATCCTCCTATTTTCAAAATATCGTCGTTATATTTCGAGAAGTAGACGTTTTCAGGCTGAAATTTTTATTTCTTGGCAAAAAGCGTACGAGTTATTGCCAATGACCGATAACTTGAGACAAAATAAAAATGAAGAATTTTGATGCATGGAAATTAGCGCGTTGTCTGCAAACGAATAGGTGGCATTTCATTGAGTCAAGGAATGACTCTTTGACGACTATTTGTGCGTACGCAATGCACGCTTCACATATGTCGAATTTGTGCGCATAGTTTATTGTCTCAAGTTTATCGATCTTTGACAATATTATCCCATACCCTCAAATCATTATGTACAATCCCCTGAGAATGAAAATAATTGACGGCTTCCACAATCGCTCTGAACCAGGATTTCATTCTATGAAGTGATCGGTCATCAGTCGGTTTGGCCCATTGTGAATTGTCGAACTCGATCCATCGCTTCAACCATATATCCAAATTATAGTCTTGACACAGCTGAAGAGAGCCAAATCGTTATGTCTTAATCAGGGCTGTCGGAACTAACTGTGAACTGTGAACTTAACTGAACTTCAAACTTGTCGGAAATTCAAGTTCAGTTCAGTTCGATCGCGAACACTTTTCACAGTTCAAGTTAAGCTAAAGTTCAGTTTGTTTTCGAACTTCAGACAATCCTGATCTCGTCAAATACGAGTTGCTCAAGAACACGAATTGTTTAGATTTAGACAAATCCTCCAAGAATAGGAAAAACATCTACCTCCATTTGGATATATCTATAACTAATAGCAGCGGGATCTACGATATCCATAAACTTATATCCCCTAGCAGATTGAGTTCCAGTGCCGGTATCCGGCAGATTTTTCGCCTTCGCTTTCTCCTCCCAAACTGACCAAATGCGTTTATACTCCTATAATGTCCTATATGTCTGGCCTTCTGTACTAATTGCGCTCAAGTTACTCTTATCCTTTTGCAGAACTTACCCTCTTTTATTCTCCTCCCCATGCTATTTTTCAGAACACGAGGGTAACTTTTACAAAAGAGTAAGAGTAACTAGTGCAAAAGGTCTTATTTCTGACGAGGAGAAAATGAAAGTTTGTGAACCTTTTTGCAAATTTCATTGGGCGGTTCTTCACTCCAGGTCCTTTGATACTTGACTACCGAGGAGTGATCCAATTTTGCCATAATTTCAGCCTCACGTTTTGCCAAATTGTACCGTTTCCTTTTGAAAATGGTGATATCAAATTTGAAAAAAACGAAAGTTAACATACGGCGTTAACACAGTAATTCTTTTGATGGAATAAGCTCGATCATCAATAGTATCTATCGCTGAGAAAATCAAAGTGAACGTACCGCTTCCTACGATTTCCTGATTTCGAAAATCTTCTAGTAAACTGAATTTTCAAAGTATGTTTTTGTTGGAATTCAAAGAAAACCTACCTAGGCATTATGTGTTCCGGATTTTATAGCTGAATTTTCTACAGCCCAATCGATATCGCTCTTTACGGGAATATTTACTCTTTCAAGCACGCTTTAGCTTCAAATTCTCACCTTTCTGTCCGATTTTATTGATCGTATAAAATCTCAAACACATGCATATGCATTCATTCGTTATCAGCAGGTTTATTTTAATGAGATTATAAAGCGGAAATAACTTTATTATTATCAAGCCTTAATGTCAAAATTTGATTCAATGTGAAAATTATCAGATCTAAGTATCACAAAGACGGGAATATAGGGCAAGCATTTTTTCTTACTGTATCATTCAGGGCTAAATTGATTTGGGACCATTTTGTTTAATAATGAAAGATCAAGTTTTGTCATTCGAAAGATAGCAAAAACATAGGGTTCCTATAATGGTTCACAATTTTAATCAATTCAATCAATATACCAAAACTATAAGCTGGACTTGCGTTTCGGGGAGACCTAGCACCTCACTCGGGAAATATAGATAAAGTTTCTTGAAGAATATGCGATTTGAGGCATCCTATTTACAAAATAAATGAAAATCAAGACAACTTGGAAACCGTATGACACGCATCACCTCACGACACATGCATAACAGTGTGGGGGGAAATAAGGCCTACCACCCAAAACCCTACCCTTATTCCGCATTTCATGAGATCATGTGCGTGTTATGCGGTTTTCAGATTGCCAAAATCAGCGTATATCACATCATAGAATACAAAAACATCGTCTAGATTACTTTTTCAAGGCAGGTTTAAGCGAAGGCTTAGGGGGTGGTGGGGGCTTTGCGTTAGGTCTCGATAGAGTTCCGGATTCTCGACTCAAGGTTGCCGAACTGAGTTCGTCGTCTTCCTGGATCGGTGTTGGTGGTAGGGGTTTGTCCTTATGAGCTCTTCTAAACATCCGAAATCACAAAATACGAAAATTCGATCACGCACCGTATCCTTTCGTCCACTCCTATCTCAGCTCCGTGTTCATCATACAACTTCTGTATCACAGAGTCTCTGGGCCTTTGTGGTACCGAAGGCGGTGGTACTTTGGGTCGATCGGACTTGTTGAGCGTCGAATTCCTGAAATTGATCATAAGAGTCAAGTCGCTTCGAAACATTAAGCACCTCGAGAACGGCCCCGACCCCGAAGAATCGCTATGATAGGGTGAAATTAGTGGTGAAGCTGGTGCGGTAAAAGTATACGTTTCTGAGTGTTGTTGTTTTCCACTGGACGCTGTTGGGACTGGGGGAGGCGGAGGAAGCGTCTTCGAAGTGGCATAGAAGTTGGGTTTGACAGTAATTGCCCCACCATCGTTAGCTGGGTTCCAGATCACCGAGAAATCTTGCTCTCTGAAATGGTCCATGTTTTGGAAAATTTGGCGATCAGACCTTCTTCCTCGTTTCACGCCAGGCGGTGGCGGAGCTTTCCGAATGGGTACAAGTTCTCCATGAAGATTCAAACTTCTACGCATACGTTTCCAAAATCTGAATATAGAAAGTTGAATTTTGAAAGAACTCTGCCACCTACTCAGCGACCAAGTTGCGATTCTTCTTGACTTTATAATAGATGCAGACTGCTGCAAGAAGCACTCCAAGTAGAGCACAAATGATGAGAAAGGCCAAAGATGGCGTCAAGCCTCTCGAGAGATTGGCAGGATTGCTGTTCACCGAACCACCGTAACCCGGGGCTTCGCACGCCTGACCAGCGAACCCATTTTCACAATGACAGTTACCCACATTGTTACAGATGCCTGAAATACCAACTTGATAAATGATCCGGAAAATTAGCCCACCTCGATCGTGACACCCGTCCTTACATTTGGCAGTAATCTTCAAGAGATCAGTGATGCCTTGACAATTCGTATTTATGCAGATCTAATACGTTTTTTGTTGATATGAAATTTGTCACCAACGATCGATTATACCTTATCTTTACCACAGACAGCCCCATCCGGCACCATTCCGGGGTCCTTCTTGTTTTTGCTACCACCGACGTATAGAGAAGTGATAACGTGGCATTGGTGCTTTTCTCGACCAACATTTATATAGGTGTAGGCATGTTGAATCGACGAGGAATCACCAAAAATCGGCCTCTCAGCATTGGTATTGCAATGTAGTCGTCCGCACATCTTATTACTAAATGACGAATTTGCTCAATTTCGAAAATATCGAATGCGTACCTTTGAGTACAAGCAGTATAGTTCTTCGTAAATGGCTCATAGCCACAGTTCCCGTAGAAGGCGCTATGCAGATTTTTGTCATAACACTCCCTACAATATCTTAGTTTTTAAAATTTTTTTAGAGCGTGCTCATACTCCATCCGCACTCACGTGAGCGGTGAGCGGAGTATGAACGCTCCCTTATAATTGGTTCTCACTTGACTTCGTCCTTCGAATCTAGGCCCCAGATCATTTGGCATTGTTGGTCCTTGCTTCCACAAACGCCATCATAGCAGTGCGCGTTAGGTATATCCGGACACGGTAGTCCATTTTGGATGAAGAAGTCCGCAGGACAATCGTTGGTTTCTCCGTTGCAAAACTCTGGGAGATCACAGATACCAATTGGTTGTCGACATGTCGTCGCACGTGGTTTAGGCTAAATTGAAATCTTATTCGAATGAATATATGCGCGCCTTATCACCTGGCACGTATTCAGATCACAACAGTCCCCAGACGCACATTTCGCTTCGCCCTTCAATTGGCAAGTCTTCTCGTCACAACACTCATTATTACAGAGCGCAGAACCGCAGTCGCATTCCTGAACGCGTGTGTGTGTAAACATTTTATTTCCAACATTCCCAAAATACTCCCTCACCTCTCCTGTTTCCACAATGCCATTTCCACACTTCGCCTCAGTGCTCGTGATATTCGGTTGGTTCATCAGACAGATATCGACGCCTCTGGAGAACCCTTTCGTCAGGTACTGCAGGCTGCACTCGGACCAAATCGTGTGTGGGATGTATCTAATTCGAGAGTTTTTGGTTCGAATTGGCTGACTATAAATTTCAAATACCCCGACGAGGCAGCCATGATGCACGCTCCGGTGCCACTCGTGCACGCGCAGACCTCGAAGTCGTCGTGCTCCATCCCGAAATTGTGCCCCATTTCATGAGCGACCGTTGAAGCGACAGCGGCAGCGTTGTCAGCATGATCCTAATCGTCTTTCGCAATTATATCTGAGTTAACTGCCCAATATCCTCACCACATTGATGCCTCCCGAATAGTCGTAGGAGCACATCGTACCTTTGAAGGCCTTGCCAACCACACCCTCTTCAAATCGGTGGTTCCTGAAGAAATCCTAACTTTAAAAAAATATACACTAATTTTCACGTACGTCAAGAAATGAGCGTTATCATGTGGGTGTTCTTTGAAGAGCTTCTTCCGGTAGTCGAGGAAATGATCCAATGCTTTGTCTCCTGTTCCCTCAATTTCGATATGGTCCTTGTCATTCCAAATCTCTGTGTACACCAGTGATATTCGTACGTTCAGGGGGTAATATAACTAAAATGAAATATGTATATATTTTTAAAATTTAAATAAATCAAATACCGCGTTAATATTGTTCGCTATGCTGAGAAGTCTGTTCTTGACTTTTTCTTCGTCCGAGTCGTACTTTTTATACTGAAGATTGTGAAATTAGCGAATTTTCCTAATCTAAGCTTACGATTGAATTATCAGCAATCAAAGCCAACTCCACGTATCGGATCTTTCCGTCGATGTACTTGCTGTAGTATTCCGGTGCGGAATTTCCCGGTTTTCTCGCCTCATTTGGAGCGGCTCGCTTCACCCGATAGTCGTCGTTTTCGAAGGCTAAAATTTTTAAAAAGAAATTTTAAGTAAATTGAACATTTTATATATACCACAGCTTTGATACGTCTGCGGATATAGCACGAATCCTCCTGTTTGATTATTCGAGGCTCCAACATAGAATAGATTCTTGTCAAATGACAAAAGCCCAGATATCGAATCCGGACTGCATAAACTTAGAGTATGAGGGGTTATGGATTGATCCTTTGGTATCGAAATGAAGTGACAGTTTTGAGCCTGCTAAAATTCGACCTTTCTCAAATACAGGTGAAAATGACTCACAGAAATAAATTTTGAAGAGAATAGGTTATTATGGAATGTTGGGTGAGGGAAAGCGTCTCTGTAATTTGACATTTGAAATTCGCCTTTCTAAATTTCGAACTTACGAAGTAGGTTGATATTGAATAGTGGTAATTTGTCCATTTTCGTTAACAATGTCCAGGGGTAGCTGACCGAGTTTACCGGAATTTCCTATGAGATTGACTGAAAAATCGATATTACTATTACCATCGATTTGAAAGAAAAGGAACATCTCTATTTCACTAAGCCTATGTAACGCTGATGAGTCATCAAGAAAAATATTTACAAAAGCAAAATCTTGCCTAGAGATAGTGGAGTTTGAGCTTTTCCATTGTGATAAATATTGACGGGACATTCGTGTAGTTCCATATCCGTAAAAAATAGCCAAAATAATGAATACTAAAATCACGAGGCTTCTCAAGGCCGTTTGATCATCGAAGACCCTATAAATTACTCATACGAATTGATAAAAATTGATTAATCAGCGCTTAAAACGAGATCGGAATCAGTAATGCATAGTATTAGTCACTACTTCCTCCTCGCCACACTCCATACAACAAGTGACACTTGACCTGCATTCAAATGCGTTCTCTGAATCAAGGGCGTTGCGGGAAATTCGTTCGCCAGCATATATAAAGGAATTTATTCATGTGTTGCATAGCAGTTATAAGGCATTGAAACACACATTGAACAGGTAAAATAGGCCCCCATATCTTCGACTTTAAGGCTCATGTGATAAAGATATGATGTAGATAAATCTTTGTATAAATAGAGTATATGGAAAAAGGACTACAACATCACAGACCTCATGTATTATAGCCTCGACATATGTAAAGAACCAAATGATTTGTATATGTAAACGTTCGTGCATTATAAGGCGCATTCGATGAGATACACGGTGAATGTCGATATATAAAATATGAAATTTCAAAATATTTTGAGAAAGATTTGGAATGAATGATACAATCGTCTATTTCGCATTGCGTGAGTGAATAATTGAGTTCATGCGCTCCTGCCCTCATGATGCACTTCTCTGCCAAGTGCACTTTTCCTCAAAGCAAGTGTAAATCGGGTGGAAGGCACATGAACTTTAGATGATATAATTATAAATTATAGAACATTTGGGGAAAATTATTTAAAACCGAGTTGTAGGCGCAAATAGTTGAGCGGGTTGATTAGCTTGAGAGAGGGACATGCCGTAGAAGGCGTCCTGTTTGTTGAGTTCCTCGGTGAATTGGGTTTCGAGGCGCTGAAATAAACTCACATAGTTTGGCCTTGAAATTTACGAATTTTGTGAATCATCGAAATGCTTAGTCATACCGCTTTCCTTGGCACCAAGTCGGCTTTCCACTGCTCCCTCATTTCGTAGTACTTTTTCTCGTGCTCGCTCATCGTCAGGGACTCCTTCTCCAGAAGCTGCTTCCTCTTCTCGTTCTGCATGTCTTCCAGTTCTTTCACCTGAAAATTCCCTTTAACATTTCAAAAATGATTTTGAATGAATACCGCAGCTAGGTGCTTCTCCTTCATAACTTGAATCTTCTTTGCACATTTAGCTTCATGCTCATCCAGAGCTGCCTTGATTCGTTGGTTCTCTTGTTCGTCAAACTGACGAATCCTCTCGTTCATTTCAGCTGCGGATAGACCCTGGAATAATTCGTATACTTACTCTTGTAGTGAAGACTATTTGAAAACCGCATGATCTCAAGACATGTGAAACAGCGTATATGGTTAGGGTAGGGTATTGGCTGATAGGGTTTCTTTTCTCCCACACTATTTCGCATGTCGTGCATTGTTTATATCGTTGCCCTTGTAAAAGTACAAAAATGTTACCTGCGCACTGATCCTCAAACTTTCCTTGAACATATTGCTTCTGGTCTTAGCCTCTAGCCGCAATATCTTCGGCAACTTCTTTCTGTCCAAATTCAGCGTTCGAATCAGGTCTTCTTCCTCAGCTTGATGAATCCTCTGGGCTTGCTCAATCTCCTTGTTGTGCCTGGCCAGCATTTGTGTTCGCAGCAAGAAGTACTCTTTCTTGAAGAGTTGGCGATGCAGGGCGTATCTAAAATCGGAAAATTTTACCCAAATCATAATTTGAGCGTACTTTGCCGCCATTTGCCTATCCTCCATTTCCCAGACCATGTTTTCTCGAGCTCTCATCAGGACGTGCTTCTCCGCAAGGCAATTCCGCTCCAACTTGGCAATCCGTTCCTTATGAGCTTGAGCCAGTCGATAGATAGCTTCATCCAGATGCTTCCCTTGTTGTTGAAGGAAGTCGTACTCCTAAGGAAGAATATGCTTATTTACAGCTCTGTTTTCTACACAAATGTTGAGACGTACCTTGATCTGACTATCCTTCTCAATCTGATCTCTTCTGAATCTCATTTCGGCCTTCTTCTTGTCCTTCGACCCTCCCGGGTCCATCATTGCCATTTCATGCAGCGCCAATTTCGCTTCTTGCTTGACTCGTTCTCGGAAGCCCTTTAGTTCGCGCTCCTAAAACTTTCGATTTGGAAAAATATTCATGAGTGTTTCATACCTGATCAATCTTGAGCCTTTTATGCTCCGCTCTCATTTCCTCTTCCTGGGCTCGTTCAGCGTCTTCGATTTGTCGTCGCTGCTTCTTCTCAAGGGCCTCCATCTCCAGAGCGCATCGTCGTTGGAGTTCCTAAGTTTCAAAATGCTTCTTTGAAAACCAGGTAAACACCCATACAGCTTGCTCTTGCTGGAATTTCTTCGTCTGTTGATCGACCAGCATTTGCCCCTGATGCTGGAGCTCAAGCTTCTGATGGGCCTCATCTCGTTGCAGCCTTCGAAGCTCTTGGAGTTCTTGCTTCCTGAAATCATCGTTGATCACCACCATTTTCAAGAAAAAAGGCGACTTGGAAACCTCGAGACCACGGGACATTAAGAAATAGTGGAGAAAAAGAAAGCCCTATCATCCCCCATATCCTGCTCTAACCCGATACTATTTCTCCTACGTCTCACGGTTTCCAAATGGCCGGAAAAATCCTTTACCTTAAGGCCTTGTCCTCTCGAACTCCCAGAACGTGGACTGTCGTAGACGTCATTTGTACGCCATCAATCACATAACTCCTCGTCTTCTTCGTGACTGTTTGCCGATTCGGATGTTTCCTTAATCCGATGCTCCTTTGCTTCTCCTCAGCTGCCTTCTGCGCCTCAGCGGCTTTCTTCGTTGACAACGTTTCTTCGTAGTCGATGGGTGGTTCCTGAGGTGGGATATTTTCCTGCGCCCCAACAGCGGTGTTTCCAAAATTGAAGTAGCTGAACTCCTTCGCTCCTCCTTGGAGCTCCATCGAGGCGATCTCAGGCGTTGGTGTGAGCGTTGGCGTTGGCGTCGAGGCATGCTCGCTCTTCCTCTCCCTTCTCTCTGACGTTTCCACCCTGCGACTGACTTTTTGCCTTTCTCGATGATTGTATTGTGCCGCTTCAGCGTTCCTATCAGGAGCACGGAACTCGCCTTTGTATTGGACCTCGGGAGTCTTTGGTGGTTGAGGAGCTTTTCCTTTGGAGACATGGTCGTGGCTCTCATGATTGCCATTTTCCTTGGGCTCATCGAACACGTTGACGACCGTTGTTGTGGTGATGATCTTGGCTTGCGGTTGTCGCTTCGACACTGTGCCGGGGGCGATCATTTGGGGTTCTAAAATTCATGAATTCATGTTTCAAATAACATCCACACCACCTGTCAACATACAGCATAAATTGGTGCATTGTCACTGTCAAATTGAATTTTCGCTTAAGGATTTCTTAGCGCGAGCACCGTTTCAAAACTCCGGAACCCATTTCTTATAGCCACAGGTTCCCTCTATAAGAAATGGATGTTCCAAAATTTTACGAAAAATATCCGGTACGAAATCCTTAGGCGAAAACACAAAATTACAAGGAGAGAAACTGTGTGTGTGTGTGTGTATTAGAGAAGCTAGAAAATTCATCCTTATGCACCGCGTTTGGCAGCGTGAATCATATTCTATAAAGTCAAAGTACCTGACGGTATTCCCCTTCCATTGACGTCATCATATCTTTCCCCTTCCAAAGCGGTATTCAATTCATCCAAGATATTCATCGCTTCCTTTCTATTCGGACTGATGGCCTCAGTCGAATTGCCACTCTGAATTATTTCCGTAAATAATTGTCCAATTATTTTATATTATTATTATTACCGATGAATGCCTTCCACTCTTTGGCGATAGCAATGGTGATTTCCTCGAATCTCTGGTTTCTTCACAGCTAATCTCAATTTGGCTAATTTTGCTCGTCGTGGCTCCTCTGGTATCAAGACTGATGTTGGAAGGTTCTGGTTGAGTCGGCCATTTTCCAGAAGTTGATTGACTAAGATGCGTTACTTTCCTTCAGGAGCTTTTGAATTGTTTACCTAATCTCAACACTATGTCCATTAGATAAAGGAACTGGTGGCAAAGGAGCTGGTGCTTTCTTCTTCGGTGTTTGAGGAGGCTCTTCGATTTGCGGAGGCGGTGGTAAGGGTCTGGAAGGCTCTGTGGAACTTGACGAACTCGAGATTGGTACTAAAATTATTACAATTCATCCCATAAAAAGGCAACGTTGTAAATCGCACGACATGCGAAATAGTGTGTGGAAAAGAAATCACTATCGCCAATACCCTACCCTAACCATACACACTATTTCACGCTATGCCTTGAGCTGCTGATATCGTGCGGTTTCCGAATAACCAAGAAAATCACCTTTCTCCTCCGAATCGGGTATACTTTCATCGCATGAAGCCCGATCAGCATCGATGATAACTTCCTCTTTGATCTCGGCGTTCACCTCAGCCAATAACATCAACACAGGCTTCCTATCCGTGGCTTCCTTGATGAACGGATGACTTTCCAGATTTCTTGCCGTCCTTCGGTCATGCGGATTTTTGATGAGACACTGTTCGAGGAAATTCGAGAAGTAGATCGACCATGAGCTGGGATTATCCAACGTTGGCGGTTCGGATTTTTGGACTTTGATGAGAACTCTCATCGCGGAGACCTAATTTATTGTTCGTTTTTTGTTATTTTTAGGAACATATTTTAGCTTACATTCGAATGCGGTGGCTCCATCTGAGCCATTTCGATGAGCGTAATTCCCAATGACCAAATATCTGCCTTTGAATCGTATGGCTGGTCCTTGAATGTTTCACAAGTGATCACTTCGGGTGCCATCCTAGACAAAATAGGATATATTTAATGAAAATCTCAGTTTCAATTTCAAGATTTCGATTCGGTACGCCTGCTGGATAAGTTAAGTTTTTAAAGTGGCTTAACTAACCAATAAGGAGTTCCAATAAACGTGTCTCGCTTTTCGGATCTGTCCCTCAATTTTGCCGATACACCAAAATCGGCTAATTTGACGATTCCATCCAGAGTCAGCAAAATATTTCCCGCTTTCAAATCGCGGTGTATGACATTTTGTGTTTCGTGAAGGTACTTCAGTGCGTCGATCGTGTGCTTGGCAATGTACGCAATTTGCTTCTCGGTCAGAGGCTTCTCCAGCTCGATCATTATCGCGTCCACTGCACCGCCTGCACAGAATTCGAGCATCATCTAAATTTCACATGCTTTGTTTTTGTTTCAGTTGCTTTAAAAGTGATGTACCGTCAACTTGCTGTCCTTAAAGAAGCAATCGTACAGCGAAACGATATTTTCATGTCGGCACGACAAAAGAATCTCGATTTCCACGAGAAAATCCTCGAGATCCTCTCCATCCTGGACTTGGATCGCTTTTGAAGCCGCGAATTTCTGTCGATGTTGAATGTTGACGACTTTCTCGACCTTTCCGAACGCGCCATCTCCCAACTCGCCTATGATTTCCCAGAAATCTGATGGTTCAACGCCAACCTTAAGAAAACAAAAACATTGAATATGCAAATAGAAGGCAACTTGGAAACCTCAGGCCATGAGAAATAGTATGAGAAAGAATCGTTTTCCCTACCATCCCCCTCGCCCTATTTCGCATGGATTCAGCAGGGCCTGAGGTTTGCGAATAGCCAAACAGAGAAATGGGTTACCTGAATATTGCCAGGTAGCTGCTTACGGCCGGGTCTCAGTGATTGAGTGCCCGTCGCACCCGCTTTGAACAGATTCTTCATCTTTCCGAATAACGACATGTTTCAAATATACTTATTTAGAAATAACTTAAGGTATAGAATAAATATGATGAATTACATAAATAGTGAATAATTTAGGATGACTTGGTTGAAAATGTCTGAAATTCGACAATATAAAACTTGAAATTCGAAAGCTTTACGGCAAAAATGTGATACGAAATGATATATGATAAACATGATATACAATAACTATAATAATATTATATGGCGTAGGATTGGAACGTAGGGTGTCTGTTCTGGTGCATACGCAATACAGGGCCCTTTCCCCCTTCGCCCTCTTGACTTTGCCCACTCTCTTCTCTGTCAAATCTTTTCGCTCTCCGCTTTTTTCCGACTATTTCTCATTCCCAGACCCCTGATTCTCTTCCTTTCACTTGTACACTCATACCCACTCTTCGGATGAGAAACGAGTGGCTATGTGAAAATGAGATGCTGTAGAGAGCGAAATAGGGAAAATAACACAGGCCAGAGAAGCGCACCAGTGTTTTTGCGATGGTGAAATAGCATTGTTGAGGGGGGAGGAAACTAGCATTCTCCATTTCTTTTCTTCTTTAGCGCGCGCGCGAGCGTTGCGCACTGTCTCCGTTCCATAACGTAAGCCCCCTTGCGCGAGCGCGCCCTGTACACACCGGTTTAATATTCACACACACATACACATAGGAAGCGAGGAAGGAAGGGAATGGCTAGCACTACAAAGAAAGAGACAATGAGAAAGCGCGCATACCTGACATGAATCATGCCATTTTGCAAATGCATTTTCACCTCACTGATGATTTTGATATGCATTAGTTTGATCAGCTTTTTTTCTTGAAATATGGATGCTTTCAATATGGAAATCTTGAAATTCTGCTGACTTGATGAATTTTTCATGTTTTTCTGCACATAAAATCATGGCTTCAATCACTTTATTGCCAATGATGTAACAATGCTTATCAGTGCTTGAAATGCCTTTGGATTTCTTCGTAAAACACCATCACCAGCGCACCACCCATCGTCCTATAATCACATAAGAACTGAATTATATTTTTTTTTAAATGACAGCTTGGAAACTATAAGCCCTTAATCCATGCGAAATAGTATGGGGGAAAAGAAACCCTACCTTCCAATACCCTCCCCTAACCATACACTATTTAGCAATGGCTTGAGGGCTTATGGTTTCTAAATAGCCATCAAAGTATTTGTTCGATACCTTAAAGCGTTAGCGGCTGCTCCTTTATAGAGTCCATGTACTCCTTCATTTGTGAGTATCCCCTTTATCACCATAAAAGTGCTCATTTTACTGATCATCATACGCCTTCGAATGGTATCCATGGGATAAACCATATAATTGGCACATATTGAAACACTCTGAAGAAAAAATCGAAAAAGAACGAACACCCGGACTAACCTCTGCAATAGCGAATGAAGTCAACAGTCCAATGTGGTTTCCATCTTTCTTCAGTCTCTGCCTAATTAAGTCGTTCAATCCAAAGTACGAAGCTCGGTAGAAGAAATAGGTCGGAAAATATTTCAACGTTAAAGAGAACCAAGGTTAAAGTACCGGTATCGAAATCACGTATCCTTTATAAAATCCCCTCAATCCATCATTCTTCATCACTTTCCCGACGCAATCTATGAATCCCTTAAAGATACGAGAATTTTTAAAGAGATATAAAATACTGACTTTATAAGCTCTCGTATTCTTGTCATTGCCAATATCCACTGATAGCCTAGTCCTAATACAATCCAACGGATAAACTATCGATAAGGAGCTAGCTCCTGCCATTCCTCCAGCTAGCAAAGACAGTGACGCTGTGACCCAGAAAGACTAAAATTAGCATACCTAACTATTGCAATTTTAAGGCTATTTGGAAACCATAAGCCCCTCAGGTCATTGCTAAATAGTGTATGGTTAGGGGAGGGTATTGGAAGGTAGGGTTTCTTTTCCCCATACTATTTCGCATGACTTGAGGGCTTGAGGACTTATGGTTTCCAAGTTGCCCTATTTTAATATCTTACATCCGAATAACCCGTACTATTCCTCTTCAAGATCCCTTTGTACATATCATTAAACGCGAAATTCAAGGCCTAAAATAAGCTATTATGAAAAACAACTAGCATTTATTTGAATAAATAAATCGGATTACCTGACCCGGAAAATACCTAGCGACATTGGTGAAATTTCCCCTCCACAAAGATAAAAAGCCCTGTTCTTTGGGTATTCGAATCAGCGTGTTCACAATGCCTTTGTACCTTTTATCGGAGGCTATATCTTTGTGGGAATATTGGACCTGAATTTTTCCCTAAATTTCTAGAAGATATATATTTTTACCTGCAACAAAAGCTTGACCCTTTCTAAAGGGGCTACGACTGTTTTCGAAATACTTGCGGAAACTCCGCCTACCGCCATATTAACCAAGAAGTTATTGCTCGAATTTGAATTGTGCATTCTGAAATGTAGAATATCGAAAGTTTAAAATAATCAATAAGGATTTCGAACGAATTTGCATCACTGGACGATTGCTCAGCATGAGATAAAATCAATTGATGAGCATGCCAAAACTTTGATCGAAAACAGGGGAAAATAAGCAGATTACACGCGAAAATAGTGATTTCTTTCAGAAAATGCAATTTATTGATGGCTTTTGAAAAATAAGTTCAGTAGTAGAGGTCTAGCTAAAATCAAATCGTCTGGCTGGCTCGTTTGAAAGAGTCATGAGTTTTGTTTGTTTGCTATCGACTTCTCTCAACATTCATTTTCTTTCAGATAGTTCTCTAACTTTTGAACCACCTCTGAAGAGATACAATATTCTCGAAACCATTTATTCTTCATCAACCAAACGAATCATTTCAATGTTAGAAAGGCATAATATCAACATTTTGGAACACTACAACTGTCCTGCTATATGCAATTCGACATAAAATTCACAATCATCTGATCAAAATCATGATTTCAAACTCGAATGTATCGTCGCTAAAATTGCATAAATTTCGATATCTCTTTAAAATTCTCAATTTTAACGACTTTTTTTAAATGAAAAGCACTCGTTCGCTAACAAAAACGTGATAAATACCCATGTTACAAAACTATTGACTTAGAATCTCAAAAAGGGAAAACAATAATAGAACTCTTTAGATAATGCTTCTCTATGATCTCGCTACGATATATTGAACCGAGTTAACATATTCTCAATTGTAAACGCCTAGCTTTGTATATGAGATATGGATAGGTAAAATCAATATATGGATTTTTCCGAACTCTAACAAATTGACTATTTTCCTAAGGTGATCATAACACCGACGATTTACCAATAAGTTATCCCAAATGTGTGGTATGATATAAGTGAAACAATGTTATTATACAAAGAAGATGTGTTAAATTCGATCTCATTTTAGGCTAGCAAAATCAGGGATGTTAATGTTTAGACACGCGCGCGTGTACATGCATAACGAGATAGTCTTTTCGAGAGAGCATAGGGAGAACATGCCCTTTTCTCTCTCTCGAAAAGATACACTATCTCATTATGCGTGTATACGCGTGTCTAAACATTTACAGCCCTGAACAAAATTCAAGAAATTCGTGGAAAATGAGAGAAAAACAAGCTACCTGTGCTCTGTGGTAAGGCAAAACATTTGTGTATTCATTAATGACAAGAAACTGAAGAAATTCTCAAAGTTTACCGGCATAATCCAACTTTCACCGGGTTGATTATAAAGAATTCCAATAACTTTTTTGACACGGTATCATCAATTATAGAGGTCATAACGTTTTGATTCGATTAGGATAATTAACATAATTATCATATTTTCTATTTAATTAGTGTCCACCTCCAAAGCTAGCTTTCATTAATGGGTCCACGCAGTATTCTGCCGAATTTTCGTATCTTGTGATATTCTTGAACGGTCCACAGCACGCATATTTCGAGTGTCTATAATTAAAATGATTAGGTCCCTAGCTGAAGTAGTTAAATGTTTAATTACCCATGATGTGGAATGAATGGATCCTCTCCTTCTCGTGTCCAACTCCTAACCATTTCGATATAGCAGGGCTCTCGGAATTCAGTTTGAGTCATGGCTACAGCAGCAGTGTAAGAAGCATAGAATCCGCCGATTGTAGCGATAACTTAATTAGGATAATATTTCAGCTAATTCGATCAAATAGCTTACGCAATATGAAGACGTTCATGATCAATTTCGATTTTGGAGTGTAGATGAACAATCTAAAATTTCAAAAACGTCTAAGAAGATCGGTTCCGAATTTACTCGAGAAGCGTCAGAGGTCGATCGGTTTTGAGCGTCTGATCTTTGTGAAGATTGTAGCTAGCGGCCAGGAAAAGGTTGAATATCACCGGGTAAACGAGAGCCATTAGAGTAATCGTTGACGCTAAAATTGGAATCTATCAGGCAGTTTTTCGTCGATTTCTTACATCCAACCAAATCCAAGAGAACTCCGAAGTTAGGAACGCTTGCGGCAGTGAACGCCACTACCGCCATGATAATTGATCTTGAGATGATTCGAGATGGGCCGAAATCTAAAATTTGCCAATTACGAATAGATAGTAATTGCCAGACTTAATTATACCATGCGACAATTTAAAGAACTCCTCGATTTCTTGGTTCAGAGGGTTGAAAACGATGATTAGAGCCAGCACAACGTGGAGCGTAATAAGAATGTTGACTGCGGATTGGATGAAAGGATTCTGGATAATTTTTAATACATTTAAAATAAGATAATTGGGGCAAGTAAATGAGATAATTACCTGCAAACTGGGTATCACAGAATCTGTCAGAGCGTCGCCATAAACGTAGTATCCAGTCAACGAAACTGGGATATACATTACTGCGATAACTGAAATTGTTTCCTTTCTGATTTGCTAATTATTTTCAAATTTACTTGTATAAGCCAGAATCACAGAGAGCTTGAATCTATGCGGTTCTTTCATGTCGTGCTGGATGCTGAATTATTATTTTTTTTAATTTTATAGAAGACAAAAAATGATTTTTTTAATTACTTTGGGAAAGCCCCATGACCTCCAAGCGAGAACATAATCGTTCCAAAGCACATGAAGGATCTAAAAAAAGACGTTGATTTATTTCCGGGGATGATTTTCTCCCAACGTCTGGGAACAAATATGTCTTTTATATCGTACTTCGTCGGATTCCACTCCGGATAATTTGCGATCGGCTGACAGAGGTCTTTATCGTTCAGGGCTCCGAAGATGATGAACCCCACGGCCATACTCGTCGTTATCATCGCCATGACGATCGCGCCCCTAATATCCAGGTATGATCATTTTCATAAAAGTTGAAAATGTACCAGAAATCCTTCGGTGACTTCAACATAGTCGCTGGCAAAATGAACAGCGATACGATAAAAATCATCGCGCAGAAATTGATTTCGACTAAAATTCCCATACTTTAAAGGCTATTTGGAAAGCCACAAGCCCTCAAGCCATTGCTAAATAGTGTATGGTTAGGGGAGGGTATTGGAAGGTATAGGTTTCTTTTCCCTCATACTATTTCGCATGGATTAAGGACTTAAGGTTTATGGTTTCAAAGTTGCCACTTTAAAACGATTCAATTTTGAAGTACCTGATACTGCCGCCAGTAAAAACGAGCAATTCTTCGCACCCAACAGAATAAAGACTACCTGCAAAGAAATATGAGAACTGGATATATTTTAACTTATTTCTTTATTTTAGGAGATTGCATAATAGATTTTGGTCGGGAAAGGGTGAACTCAGCTGAGTCACATGTGGGGGCTCTGTGAAAGGGGAAGATTGAGTGAAAATACTAAGAAGGGCTATTTATATGAACGTTAATGAATAAGTGGGGGAAATGTTAGACAGATTGCTCATAATGAATCTCATCTGGTAAATTTGGGTGTTGAAGTCTAGAGATCGTATGGAAATTCAAAAGTGAAATGTGAACTATTTTACGACACTTTACGGGAGGTACAAAGAAAACTTGTTTGTTTTAATAGATTTTGCTCCGAAAATTTACCGCCGTGCCAAACTGGGTAAGCTGCAGTGTGAAAGAAACCAGTGCACTGAAAACGTGAAAAATTTTGGAATATCACGAATTTTTGCATGGAACATACGAAAATCTCGGTCCAATCGCCTTTAGGCCCATGGCTGGATACGGTTTTCGGCAGTGCACCCGGTACTCTGAGTATCGAAGTTGCAAAATAGTCCAGTTTTCTGACAGCAGAACGCCCGTGTACATGCATATGATTGCGCCGATCACTATTAGCATTGTGCCGTAATAGAGTCCTGTAATTCTTTTGTAAGTTTCAAAACTTCATCCACCAGATAATGGCTTTAAAATGAACTGATTATTTAGCTTCCGAGCTATTTATTCAAATTAAAAATATTCTATACCTGGAGCTACCATAGCACTCGGCAGCGCAATGAGTCCACCTCCTGCGGTTTCACCCACGATGAACAGCGCCGTGACCAGAAAGCTCATTCCGGTGGCGTTCCTAAAGCGTCCGTTTTACTCCCAAGTTTTCCCAAATTGTTCCCACTTGTGATGACTTTGACTGTAGAGACTCGTGGCTGACGATCCGTTCGCAGTGGATTCTCCATTTTCCGTCTTTAGCATGTTTGATGACTTGTCAGGCTCGACCAGGTTGTGGCACTCTCTGGAACTAAATTATTTTAACGGATGTTTAAAAAACGCATATATTTTATTTAAAAAAGCGTGAAATGATTTTCGAAAAAGTGTGTGCGACCTCCATGCACAATATGCACAAATAAGGAAGTGTCTACAATTCTTTTGAAATTGAGGTAGAGCTCGAAGGCAAATCGTCATTCCATTGTTCGAATCGGGACAGAACGCGGTCGCTCTAATCTCTCGCGTAACGGAAAAAGTCGAAACAGGAACGGTTGGCGGGCGGACGAAAAACTACGCGTTTTTTCACCTATTTGCACGACAAAAACATGTGAAGATGAGGAAAACAGACCGACCATTTTAGGCGCAAAAAATCATTCAAACTAAAATTTGGCTTAAATCTAGAGAAAATGACATTTTTCAACACATGCGATCAACCTAAATTATCAAAATCACATATTCGGAAAGAACAATAGAAGAAGACTAGAATATAAGACAATTGTCTAACAGCAATTAGTTTAATTCTAGCTATAACATATGACTTTCTCCCCGTCTTATCAATATCAGTGATCGAGAGTGATAGGGCTTCTTCGTGATAAATGAATGAAAAATGCTGCATCAAGAGAGGGTGTCTGCACCCGTTTTCACACCATATGCATGCATTTCATGAAAACTTCTAAATACAAGTAAAAATTCTAGAGAAAACTGAAAAGTAGCATTGATTTGACTAATGTGATCACTCACACTTTCCATGTGGCCTCTTCATATTTGCAGATTACACGCCTTCTTTTCACTTCTTATGCTAAATGCATTATGCAAACATTAGATGTTCTTGTAAATCTATTAGAAGAATGCGGTCACGTATCAGAAATTACTATATAATCTTGGGTTATTCGGAAGTCGCACGGCATCAACGCCTCAAGACATGCGAAATAGTGTGTATGATTGGGGTAGGGTATTGGCTGATAGCACTTCTTTTCCCACACTATTTCGCATGCCGTGAGGTCTTGAATGTGGCGTGCGGTGTTTACAACGTTGCCTGATCTTGTCGTATTTCATATTAATGTAGGGCAAATCTCCTAATCCTTCTAGAGAATTCATAATCTTTTTAGAAAAAATCAAAACTATTTCAAAATTTCTAGAACGCCGTCAATCCCTTCAAGAATTCGATCAATACCTGCAAAATACCCGCGTGTGTTTAACTTTTTCCCCGTCCTGTCAACCTCGTCTTTTGTCTCAAACTTCTGTCACCCTTGTGCCTCAAATCCTCAGTGGCATTGAACTTCTGTTCGACCGAAACTCGTCAATTCTCTTTTTCTCTTCCTCGATTATTTCCTTCTCTATTTCCGTCTAATTTTTTGTCTTTTCCCCTATGCTTTTTGTGCGTTGATTCATCGACTATTTCTCGCGCTCGCGTGCGCTTCGGCGAGCTTCAAGTTACCTCTCGGCTGGATGAGACAGGAGTCATTCTTCCTTCCTCTTTTTTTTATATTCTTTCTCTCCGTTTTCCAATTCTCTTTCTCTCTCCTCCAGGTTTTTTCTCTCCTCCTGAGTTGTGTTTTTATCCCTATTCACCCAGACTTTTTGCCACTAACTACTGATTCACGTCATGAGGATGGGGGGTCGGTTTGCGAGAATGTCGTGCATTTTTGCCTCTTCTGTCGTTTTCGCTGCTGCTTTTCTGCAATTGTCGCCCCTGTGTGGCTTTGTTCGCTTCTGCATGCAGTGTGACACACGCGCCCGTTTTTGAGAACCGGCACACAAACTCGCCGACAAACTACGGTAATTATCGGCAGAACACGTGGGGATTCGAGCAAAATGACGTCAGTGATTGTTATCCTTGAAAATTGATAAGCCCTGGGGATTTGTTATCAATGAAATAATATCTGCACCTTGCGAAAAAGGCACCACATTAAGCCAACAAACTTGAAGAAGCTATTAGCATGAACAGACTCGGAAAGTTTCGAATCGCGCGGTCAATCACATGAAAAAAGACGGAAAGAAGGTACGATCTTTTTCTCTCGATTAGACATGCTATCTTGTTTCATGCGGTTAGCCGCACGGTTCGAAATTTCCCAAGCCCCGAACATGAAACTTATCATAATGAATATCCGAACAAGTGGAAATGCATGAACTAATTGATCAAGTACAAACTTGAAAGGTAGATTCCGTTGAAATTTATAAAATTTAAAACTAAAGCATAGTCTAATGATCATGGTAAATTTGATGATTGATGGTCGTTCGTTCCATCAGCAAAAACGATCTATCATTTTGAGCAAGAGCCAATAAAATGAGATGATGGAACAGAAGAGGAATGCAACCTGGCGAAAGAAAATAAAGATGTGTTTCAAATCAATAGAACGCAAAATTGGTCTCAAAATTTCATAATCAGTGACATAGTATTATTGGCTGGGAGAGAATGCGTCGATATTCAAAAATTGCGCTACTCGTCCCTCGTTTTTCTTCGACGCGACTCACTATTTCTCTCCTCTCAAATTCAATTTCTAATTCCAGAACGCCAATATATCGACTTTCTCTTCAATTAACGATATTGAAACTAATATTCACAGAAAAATATATTCTCAAAAACTAATTTTCCTCAAAAAATCTTATGTTTCAAAGCAATAGAAATCAAAAAACGACTCATTATGCTCAGATCTAGAGAGAACGATCGTCATACACATCTTGCGACCTACCCCGGTTATATATTCTTAATAAATTTCTATCAGCAGCCTGTAGTTAGCCAAATTTTTACCAATGCGACTTGGTATCATAACTATCAATTCGCTCGTGCGACCTACCCCTATAGTTTATTTTCGTCTGACGAAAGTACTCTCATAGGCTTGATTACGCTTCACTGATATAGAATCACAAATTTTCTTATGTTTGACAGAAGATAATATGAAATCTTGTATACGTAATAATAACGTCAAACTCGGTGATAAATTGTCTTGCGCTATCAACTTTAAATCAATCACGCTTCTATAGCTGCGCTTTCTAATACATCGGTCTATGATTCTTATCATATCTCCTTATCACTAATCTGTCAGCTCATATTTTGACAAGTCTTTATGATCCAACTACTCTACATACGTCATATGATAAAGCATAGTCAATCATTACCGTAAATTATACGAAGTTGCATTTTTGATATCAAAATTTGTGCTGAATCACATAAAAATCAGCAATTTTTCATCTTTCAACGCCATTTCACGTTGGAATCGCGTGTGCCTAGTGAATAATAAATTTCCCGATAAAATGCAGCGTTCTGCATTTTTGCACGTGCTTTTTCTGAACGAAGAAAACCCGCATGGACACTCGAAAATGAGAACAACTCATTCATGCAAAAATGCTCTCATTCATTCAAGGAAAATAAGAACAAAGAAATCTCCTCACGCGCATAAAACTAATAAATTATTGAATATTTTTCGGATGTTTGTTTTCCAAATCTAAGAAAAAAGAATATAAATATTTCTTACTCCAACTCCACTCCATTGCTGCGTTTTGCAGGCATCTTGTCCAACTTTTCGAATTTTTAGATCTCAGATTCGAACTTAGAAGTCGAAATTAAAAATAGAGGAATTTTCGAAAATCCGTTTTCTCGAATTGATTCTGCGTGTGTAGCTCGCAAAGTTGACCTAAAATTTTAAATTTGAAAACAATAACCTAAAATTTCACAAATGCCCGAAAAATACCGACAACATGATAAAGGAATACTGATATAAGATGGCTTTTTCGGATATATGAAAAATCCGAGAATCTGAGATATTCGAATGAAGTCGGAAAGATATGCGGAGATATGGGCTTTTCTCCCCTCAAATTTTATGGCACTTTCAGAACGCTCGGCGCGCGCATTTTTGCGCTTCAGTATTATCGCTGGTCGAAAAACAACAATTCAATAGGATGCCTCCCTTCGGCTTTTTGACTCATAAAAATATTCGACGCGCGGCGCCTCTTTTAGGGAAGTCCATTTTTTGCTCGGATATTTCTCGCGTAGTGCGCGTAAAAATAGATCCTAAAAAGCCACTAGGATATTTACATTCATTCCTAAATGAGTGTGTGTGCAGCGAAATTAAATATGCAACATGAGAGAGGAGTGCGCGATAGATATAACAAATATATGAATGTGTCTATGAAACCTATATCAATTTTAGAACAACATTAAGGAACATAAACTTGATAGCGTTACAATTGAAGCAGACCTAGGGAGCACTTTCGTCAGATGAAGATAATATTAGGGGTCAAAAGTGCAAAAGCGAAATCATAAGTATGACAACCATCTCTCGTATAAACGAAATTCTTAGCCAATAGTAGATAGTAGACTAAAGGTAGAGGTAGAAGTTTCTAATATACGACCCGTTCTTTGTAAGCGGCGAATTTCAGCTGGTACCCGAATCTGCCGTATGATAAGCTAAATGGAGTGCCACCTCATTTGGTGAAGAACTCTATTCTTACAAATAACGTATCATATATATTGAGAGGATAGGCCGTAAAGAGTTTCTGACGATAATACGAGTCTAAAGACGAATCTTCATCGCTATCTTAAAATAGGGAATGTTTTGAATCCTCGGGATAAAAATGGGATTTCCGCAGATTTTGTTGACTAGATACGCTTTTCGCACCAAAATATAAGCCGATATTAAAAAACCGCGAACTGTTTGAATTTTCTCGAAATGAAATAATTGTGCGCGCGCGCGAGGACATTTAATCGAGAAAATATTCACCGCTGCTGCTCTTAAATGAAGCTTTCTTTTTCTGCTCGGAAAATAGAGGCTCCTCTCCTCTATCTCATTCGGAATTTGTTGGAGATAAATAAATTCTCCCCCCTCGGCGAGTGTCTCTATTTCCCAAATATTTTCATTTTCTATAGACTGCGGCAGGATGCATCTTTTTTCGTTCGCTCCCTTCAAAGAGAGACCTCGCGGGACGACAGGGGAACTAACTAATTGGGGGAAACGAAGAAGAAGGCTCTCTAGATCTAGGGGGATCTCAGCTTTACCTAAAATTCCAGCTACGTGGAGGTAAGTTTCGAGACAAACTGGGGATTTGTGAGAAATTATCAGCTTTGTAAACATTGAAGCCTCGGGACAAAATGCCATACATAATTAGGCGTGAGGCTTGGGGAAATTTCATCTCACCATTCTTCAAGTTACAAGCTCCCAAAGTTAACGGATAATCCAACCAGGGCTGTAAATGTTTAGACACGCGTGTCTCTAAATATTTACAGCCCTGGAACTTAGTTACCTTAAAGAATCTCTAAAATATGCGCGAACACTCTAACCATAAAAAGCGATAGGGGAAATAGGGCGTTTGCAGCTTTGCGGGGGAGAGGAGGGCTTGAGGGAAGAAGGCTGAAAAGCTGGAGCTCTCTTCTTACTTCTTCGTCTTCTTGCAGAATTGTGCAGTATTTAAACAAATAAGGAGATTTTCTAGATGCAATGCTGAGACATAGGATTACAAAACCAGGAAAAGTGGCTTGCGTATTTTTGAATGTGTGCTCTTTCGAGGCTAATTGTCGGAGCCGCTTTTGCCACATTTTCAGGCGGAAAATTGCCCTCCCTCGGAACACAGGCAGATAAAAAATAAAAATTACTGCGCCTCGCGCACGGCTTTTGCCGAAACACGAAAATTGTCAAATTCAATTTGAGCCGGAAATAAGCGAATTGATTTTCGACATCATTCATGCGCATTAAAATCGAGCATTTTCTAGAGCAATTATATCAATTATTCAATTATCCGAAAAATATGAAAAATGAAGAAAAGCATGTCGAAAAATAAATTGTTCCAAAAATCGTCAACTATTTTTGGTCCTCAGCGAAAAGACATCATTCATTTTTCAAACAGACCCGCAACGTCGAGAGACAAGTAAAACCAAAAGTAATCTCAAAAGGAGTGAGCTCTCCGACATAACTCTACACTCAAAAGAATGTTCGAAAGAGTTAGAGGACGAGGGAAATAACGTGGAAACTATGAGCGTTAGAGAAATGAGCTGGAGCACGTCAGGTAAGAGAAGTAGCGAGATTAACTAAGAGAATGAAGAGAAGGCAGACAATAGGTTGAAGCTTCTGCCGAAGTGTAACGGCAAAGAGGATGAGATATTGGCGAGATAGAGAGCACGTAAAATCTAGAGACAGTTAGACGGCGAAAGATGTGAAAAGAATACGAATGAGAATACTCTCTCGCTGAGTGATTATGAAAATTTCAGAGTTCCCAGAGAAAAATACGAATGATATTTTCATCTTTCGCCGTGTTATTTTCATTACTTCGGTCTCTTTTCCTATCCTATTTCTCAATTTTCTAACATTCCAACCTTACCTTTGCGCCTGAAGCAAAACGAGCTTGAAAATTCTCGCCTAAAAGACAACTGTTAACTCGTGAAATATCATTTGAAAATGAGAAATATAGAGATAGAAAAATCGGCAAAATAGCATGAAAAGTCATAGACAGGCGAAAAAATTCGCTTACATATGTTACTTCTAGGCTTGAGGCTTGAGTCTTGACAGGGACTATTTTCTAACTCTTTGATTCTCTAACTTCCAAGAACTATCTCTTCGTGACATGTCAAATATCCTGACACATCCAACTTTCATGCGCTATTTCGAAAATGTGCCAAAATTCTGCTTCGTTCACCATTTCAACCAAATAACACAATGACATGACATGGAGCAATTTGTTAAGCACCATGAACGAATTGATTGAAAAGTTCTAGTTATGAACGCCTTTATTTACAAACAGCACTCCTAACAAAAGTAATCGACCTCCAAAAATCGTATATCTTAGTACTTTGACCTAGAAATTTTGAAGATCAACATATAATATCCGTAGATTCACGAACAATTATGAGTATATAGCTTTGATCCAATCTATGATGCAAATACACGTAACGTCAAGGAATAAATCCACAATTATGAATTATGAAAAATAGGAAAATTCGGAAAAAAAATTTCTCTAAAAACGCAATTCAACCAGAGCTGTAAATATTTAGACGCACGTGCGAGTGTCTAAACATTTACAGCTCTGAATTCGACCGTAATTTCTCAAATCATTACCTCAAAAAAGTGATGAGTATCAATGATAATGTCCAGATAATCATGGAATTGAATGAAATGGGTGAATTTGAAAGACCTTCTTCCTCTTTGAACGCAAATTGCTGGGAATTGTGCGCTTTTGGCATTGTCGCATCGTTCCGGCCATCGTGTACCTTGGGTCGAGCCATTTCTTCTAGTTCGTCCTTTCGAGCTCCGAATTTTCGATGACTAAAATTACAAAAAAGAAATAATCTTTAGAGAATTTTCCTACTAATAGTGAATGGTCTTTATTAGTTTTTAGGCTATTTTTAACTGTAATGTAACTTTCACTATTACTGATCAGAAATAATGTGTAGAAAGAACTTATGGCAATTTTTACATATTCAGAGAATATCGAATACTCTAAAATCGAAAATCTTTTTTAATTTTAACCTTTTCCTCCGAGTGGTGGGCTCCGGAGCTATCGTAGTGGTGATTTCAGGCGTTGTCGTCCGTGTCCTACAAATATCGCATTCGCACTGTTGAACATGCTCGAATTGACAGGTGCCTGATTCTCCTAACTGCAAACAAATTAATCAATTGATATACTCTCCATTGTCCCCGAGATAAACCCTGAATATGCCACTCTGCGTCTATAACCTGCGAGCGTGGCGCATAGGGAAAGATAAGATGGAGCAGAGTCGCATAGTTAGGACTCGCAGGTCATAGACGCAGAGTGGCATATGCAAGGTTTATCTCGTGGATAATGGAGAGTAAATTAAAAAAAAAAAAGTGAAAACATCTATATTTACCTTTCTAATATATTTGTCCTGGATATAATGATGTTCATATGATACGCATCGTTTTGTATGCTTTATTATCTCCGTATTCTCGCTGAAACAAAATATTCGTTCTTTTTTAAATAAGAAAATTGAAAACCAACCCTTCCTTTTCATAGACATTCAAGCAAATTATCAATGAATTCGGGTCACGGTAGGCACATTCAATAATATCGGAGAAACAATTCGAATAAGAGGACCTAGCTTCAACACAGTAGGTACAATTCTAAAACAACGAAAGATATCTTAAAATTAACATAAATTTACAATTCAGGCTCACTGTAATTATCACCTTCTTTTCTGAGGAATAGTATGGAGAAAAGAAAAATGAGGATGGTAACTACAAGGGGCCAAAATTCGTACCGTTGTACTTGGATCGGGTTTATATTGAACCGCTACCGTTAATAGACATATCGCTGCACAATCCATATCTAAAAATCTTTGTCAATTTCTTTAATTTCGAGGCTTTTATAGTTGAGTGGATAGAATATTAGTAAGGGATCGATAATTTATCGGTGTGCCTCGAGTTCAATATTTCGCGATAGTTTATGATGTTTCCAAAAGTGTTATGATGATGAGTCAGGGATTTTGTCTAATTTTATTAAAAATGCCACACGTGTGTGAAAATTAGCAAGATCAAATAAAGGGTAATAAATCTTGAATGGAATGATGAGTAAGGGTTCAAAATTGAGAAATTTCTATATTTTCATAAAGAACAGGTAATATTCAAAGAAATGTTTCAAGAAAACTGAAGTTCAAAATGAAGTTACTTTGAACTTTCAAGGTGACCGACCAAAAAGTGTTCCTTTCTTTTTCGATTTTAGAAGGTTAGAGCTAGTCTAATGGCAAAAAACAGCTATCGGAACACTCATTAACGCTGTGTGAATTGAGAGAAGGAAATTGCATCCTCATCTATTTCGATAGGAAATTCGAAAATTGGACTACTAATTAGAAAAAATAATATTGTAAAATCTGAAAATTTGAATGTAATAAGGAACAATATATTTAGCATGTATAGGATAAGATTAGACGCTATATGCTTGAGTAGCGCTTTAAATCGTGAACTAAAAGAGGGGTGCTATTATATGAGAGCCATGGGATTTCTCGATTTCGCAGGTTCAATAGGTTGGTCTTCTGGTCAGAGAACTGAGAAAACGCAAATATTCATAAACACACGAGCATTTCCGAGGGCTCTTGTAAAAGCCGCACATTTGTAAGAACCGTACACGAGCAAAATAGGGATAAGGTTAGGGGCTCGGTAGGTTAAACTAACGTCTTTTTTTTCTAGAAATACTCTGTACACATGCTGCTCATCATTTTGAGATCAAACATAGCCGACCTTTCCCCACTTCTATTCCTTGTATACAGTCATATAGATTTGATCATATATAGTAGAGGTAACAAGCGTACGGGCTTTTACAAGAAGTCTTTCCGAGCATAGAGACATGAAATTAACAAATAACGCTTAAAATATAAAAATTCTAATAAAATTGGCATACTAATTAGAATTTCAAAATAAAATTGCAAAAAAAAATATGTATATCAAAAATTGCGAAAAGTATGCGCGCAATCAATGAAATAATTATCAATCAAACTATAATTTGCCTTATCAAAGCAATTACAACAATTGATAGAATGAAAGTGACAATATCATGCGATTCGACCATTGTATGAAAGAACCTAGCCAATCTTTCCTCTCCCCTTCGCTTCATTTTCAGTCCAATATAAAATCACGAAGTCTGCCCCCTACCCCTCTGAGGTCGTAAAACCGCCCTGAAACCGGCCGCGGGGCTGATTTTTGGGACGTTTAGGTTGAAAATATCGGGCATAAATTGGATATAAAATGGTCGCAAAACGTTCGTTTACGTCCGAAAATTGCTATATAGGTTAGGCGAACATTTGATATACAAACTTTGCAAATCTAGGTTCAGATGATTAGAAGGAAGTTCAGGACTCTCAATTATTAAAATATTAAAAATAGTATCAGTAGCATATAGTGACCGCTAAAATGGAAGTAAATTAGTGAGAGAAATATAGCGGTTGAAACAAAGATATTCCGAGAATTATGAATTCATGGCAAAACGCCATGCACATCAGCATGCGCATTTGCATCAAAACCGGGACTAGAAATTCGTACATGAAATGCGAGATTTCGGCAGGTTTAGATGCCTATGCTTTAACATTAGGTTCGAGAAGCTTTGTGTTCAAGAACACTACGCTAATTCTATAATCAGAAAAGACAACTGACAATTGGATTTGGTGAATGGGGTTTTTTGGAAGATTTCCAGATCCACTAAAACTCTACTTATCGTAAAACTAGTATCTAAAAGTCAGTCTCAACCTCGAGAATGTTGTGAATTTATGAAAAATGACCAACTTGTCTGATATTTGAAAAGAAGGAAGACATATCGAGCATAACCCAAGAGCCTTGTTCCTAACTGAACCACGCAATTGTTGAAATTAAATGCGAAGTATTTCAGGCTGCTTTCTTCCCAATATACTTCACCATAGGATGGGAGAGATGAAAGAAAGAATAACCCAAAATTTGACGAAGGAATGTTTGGTTCAACACAAAGATTCTTCATTTTACGGCGTTGCGCGAATTTAAGCAAGTGGTTCAAAAGTGAAAATATCCTCGAAAAGTTAGAGACGAAAAGACATCCTCCTTTTCCTTAAAGAGACGTTCCTCTTGGGACATAGCCCTAGAGGCGTTAAGAAACTTGGATGTTAGGAAGAATAGTCTTGAAATTTCAGAGATTCCAAGAAGTCATAGAAATCCAGAGACATAACAAAATTTAGAGAAAAAAGAACAACGTTTAGAAAAGAATAATGTTTTTTAAAGCAGACAGGATTGAGAAAAATGAATGAAAATAGTGAACTGCCAAAGACAAAGACATACGTAAACTCTGCGGCAAAATAAACACTGGTGTTTTCAAATAATTTGAAGATCATGTCAAATTGGGTAGAAGATTTGGAATGCCAGCCGGTCTGTGGAGTATCTTTCAACATTGGGAACGATTTTTGGGAGCAAATGGCCCTCACGCAAACTGTTCTGCTAGTGACAAGTAACCGGATGCGCTCTGGGGCAAAGATTAATGAATCCTGGAAATAGTATGGAAAAAAGAATCAGAATCTTTAAAGGACAAATGAGAGAATATGACAATTTGAGAGGGGAAAAGAATTCGAATTTCATATCTAGCAAATGAGAGATTTTCTGTGGTTATATATTATGTTTGAAATTTGCGGATAATATCGAGATAAAACCGAAGTTTTCCGAGGGAACTCAGAAATGGACTTGGGCCGAGCCGAGTTCTCTGGACATAAGTCATGAATTTTATATTTGGAGAGGGATAGACAAAGGGGATAAAAGCGAGATATCGAAGCTAGATCTGGGGTCATTAAAGACTGATACTTGTTTGAATGAGAGGGAATTAGAGAGATGTAGAAAAACTAGGGAGCTTATAAAAAGCGGACGTGGAAAAGATGCAGAACTCATAAAAACTAGAGAAAACCCACTTTTTATGGCCATATTTCGTGGGGTAAGCCTTGGAAAGTTGTACCTGGAGAAGATGGTAAATCGTATGAAATTCGTGAAAATTTAGCAAAATTACGTTTTAAAATATTTAAGAGATATATCTTTGCTTTTTTCTAATACTCTAGAAAATAGCATCCGTAGGATTGAAAATTATGAAACATTTGACTTCGATAAATTTAAAAAATAGATTTAAAAATTCAATATTTTTAGATATCGTTGATTTATTTTCTATGACTCGAAAAGTTTCACAATAGAATATTGTAAATAGTTTGGGCTTTGGAAAATTAAAATATAGATTTAAAATATTTTTGACGTTATCTAAGACTTAGATATCTCTCAAAATAAGCGAATTTCGAAAGAATCAGATTAGACCGCTATTGTGCTTTGGATTGCATGTCAATCCAATAGCAAAAAATGAGAAAGCTGCGAATAAATAAAACTCGCTCCGGGCCGAAATTCGAATTATTTATTCATCAATGAGCAGTTTTTTTCGATAAAAACCCAATAAAATACGATACCATAATGAATAATGCATAAGATTTATCTCTAAAAGATGAAGATTTTGAATATTCCAGCTAGTTTTTATCTTCACCATTATATACCACGTGTTGAAGCATAAATCTCCTCAAAAAATGCCTGAAAGATGAAAAAGTTTCAACCATCTGTAGATCAAAACACTGTATTGTCGATGCCGAAATCTGGGAGGCTAGGGAAAAAAAGAAGAGATTCTAGGGCCGTCTCTCTTCTTTTCTCGTGCTATTTCTCCATGTTTAACCAGCAAAAATAACTTTGCACTTCCAAGATTTGGGAATCAACAATATTGAACTAAGCTTATTCCACATCCTAAAAATCTATTTTCATGTTTGAAAACTCCAAATTCGATTAAACACTTATGAAATATTGAATAACGTGATGATGACGAAACATCACTGAAAATATGAGAATTAGACATATCAGATTTAGGAATAACTAACAAAATTGCAGGATTTTGTAATATATCTGATAAGATAAGTTCTAAGCGTTGTTTGAACATAAGGCTTTCTTGCTAAATCCTATTCCACCTCTCGCATTCGACTCTCTTCAATCTCCACCATATTTTCCTTGCTTTATTAATCTTTTCAAATCATCATTTCCCACGCTATTTTCCCGTATCTTACAATTTGCGCCTCTTAATCGAGCCTGGTATTTTCTTAGCATTCCAATCTCCATCTGCGCTATATACCTTAGTCTATTTTCTTTCTCCAATATCTTTCAACTCTCGTAAAATTATGTGCTATTTTCTCTAACATGTGCATTTGTTTGTAGAATCTGCATATAAGGAGAGATATGGGATATCTTGTCTTAGAGCTCTCGGCTTTTCATAGCCTATCTTTTCACGGCCGCATTTCTTCGTCTCCCTTTTGTTGGCTAGAATTTGTCGCTTAATCTCTTTAGACGAATTTATCAATTTATACAGGTTTGAAGCTAAGAATTTTATTGATGGATAATTTTCGACAAGATATTTTTTTTTTGAATTTTATTTTTAAATAAAAATTTAGCTGAATAGATTTTTGAGGCTCAAGAATTCATTGATGGGTAGTTTTTGACAGAATATTTTTTATGAGATTATTTTCGAACTTTAGTGCAATTAAAACGTCTATGAAATTGGCATTAATGTTGGAATTTCTACAATTTCTTTTCTATTTTCTTAAAGCCTACATAGTTTCGAATATAATTACTAATAGAATAAGATTCGAGAGGGTTTTCAGCGAGATATTTATCTGAATTGGGTTTTTTTTTTTTTTTTTAATTTTATCATAGACACCAGAAAGGGACGCATTAATTCTGAAATTTTCTTTTGCATTTTCTTGAGGCCCATATGCATATTTTTCCTAAAATTGGAAATAAGATTGCATTCATGGTAGCGCGAATATATCTCGTTCTTTCGTTTATTTCTCCACGTCTGCTCCCAACTCGAACCAAATGTCGCGTTAGGTAAAATGAATGAGTTGTGAAAATATAAATCTCGCCGGGTAAAAAAGCTCCCGGCAAATTTGCCTCAATTGAAATAACCTGATTAGCCGCTTTTTCACATGCATTTGAACTCAATTTTGATCCAGCGTTTTCTCACGTATTTTCCATTCTTGACTTGATTATTGGCAAAAGCAAGTTTGTAGTTTAACTTTGAGAAAAAATTTAACTAGTCTAGATTTACTTAAATTCGAAATCAGATCTGCTCATAAAATTCTTAACGTTCTGATTTTTAAGTCCCGATTCGGGGATATAATTGAATTATCTGGGCTTTTTATTTTTATTTCTTTTGTATTTCAGAGGCATCTTTCAAAACTCTTCAAAATTCGTCTTTTTTTCTTTAAATATCGATTCAGAAATAATTGTATTTTCCATTTACCGCTTACCCCCACCACTGAAATCTCTGGCCAATGTGAAATATGGGATTATTTTGGCGCAGGGGGGCAGAATCCCTTGCCTGGACTATGTCATTTTTTGAAAAGCCGTGCCATCGGCTCTCTGGCTCTGCTCCTGTGTGTTTTGCATGGCTACTTCCTCGACAAATCCCAAGGAGAACTGAGGATTACGACGACATTTGCTTGAATGCCTCATTTTTGCAATTCTCTTCTTAAGATAATATTGATTTTCGAAACTCGTCCAAATGTCCTTTAATTTAATTAAACATTTAGCGTTCTATTATTCTTCAATTTGTCATATATCTATATTTTCATTCGCTTATTCATTTATGGGAATGGGAACGTCAAACCATTCTATTCAATTCCGAATTTTATATCCAGTTTTTTAAAACGCATACAAATTTATATCTTATCATCATATTTATATCATTTTCTAAGCCTATCGATTTACCAATTATCTCCGTTCCCCTTTATCCTTGAATTCCCTCGATGCACCTCGGCTTAATGAGCGTACTCTAATTGGTGTAAATATATACGAAATACAGCCCTCTTCTATTTGCAGACTTTTAGTATATTCAACCCCGATGGACTATACTTAAACAATGATATATTTTTATCGAAAAATTCCCAATAAAGCTGCATCTTCAATGTGAATCACTTTACTATTCCTCTAATAGAACCTATTATTCCTCTATTTCAATATTTTATTTCTAAGAGATATGATCCAGCTCCATGACAAGCTATTATTATGCGTTTTGGGACTCTGGATGTAAGATTTTTAGTTTAACAATTTTTAAAGGCAGAATTTTAGGGTAGTAGCAATACTAGTGATGCGAGAGCTTTATCTATTATTGAAGGATAAAATACGTAAGATTTAAAAGCAAAAGCTTAATATTTTTGTAAATTTTGACAGAAAAATTGTTTTCATTCGAAAACTGACAAAGTTATGGGTATATTGCCCAAAATCCTGCACAAATAAATTTCCCCTTAAAATGACAAATTGCGATGATTTCTCTCAAAAACCACAGATTCAGGCATGATTCGTCTCGCCAGAGATGAGAAAATCACATATCGCTATTTGGCATATCATGCACCTACAAGAAGACGCTTCGCTACTTTACTCCGGTAGAAACAAAACAATGTCATATTTCAAATTTTATTATTCAATAAAAATCTTTACCAACAATACAAATTTCTACCTTTCACCCATTTTAATGTCGTGTTTATCGACGTACGTGAAATTGACAAAGTCTTGATCCCTGTGTGAGGCCGGAATGTTCACCGGTGGGGCGAGGGACGCTAAAAATTCCTTGCTTATTTATAAACAAAAAAGGTTATCAAATACGAATTAAAATCAGTAAACGTAAATAAACCCATAAAAATTTCACCACATATCTCAATCTTACCCTCATTAATTTGAATCTCCACAAACTCTTTGGAAATATTCGAAACGTCTGTCGAATTTTTTATTTTCGGCACGAATGGGGCCTGAAATTTTTTAATCCTAAAAAAGCAACATAATAGTTTTTAGCATACCTTGATTTCCCGCTGTTTCAATCTGTGCCAGTCTATCGGCATGAAGAACGGATGGTCGGAAATATCCTTGATATCGTTTTTCGCGCCAAGTCGCTTGGTTCTATCCTTTTGAAGAAGCTAAAAATGCCATATTCAAAATTCGACGTTTCAGAAATCCCTACCCCCGTCAAAATGTCCGCAGCTGCCGCAGAAATTCCGTGTTTTATTCTCAAAGGCTGATTCACGATTCGATCGTACATATCCGTGTGATCCTTCGAATAAAATGGGGGCTTAAATGTGGGAGGAACTTTTCGAATTTGAACAACTTTCAGCTTACCAAACCGAAAAGCATTTCATACATAACCGATCCTAGGCACCACCAATCTACGGCACGATCATAGGGTTTTTTCATGACGATTTCAGGCGCTAGATATCTAAATTGTTGTGATATGTTTTAAATTTTAGCATGACTGAATGATTTGTTCGATCATAATACTAGTTTATGAGCTTGTCGGTATTCTTAAAAAAAACTGTCGGCTATCTGGAATCGGGAAACCGCATGGCACGCATGATCCCATGTCATGCGAAAGAGGGTAGGGTTTTTGGGCGGTAGGCCTTCTTTTCCCGCACTATTATATGCATGTCGTAAGGTCGTGTGGTTTCAAAGTCGCCAAAATCGTCAAAACTTACTCCGGCGTACCACAAAATGTAGTTGTGGTCATTCCATTTTGCATGCCTTCTTTACAAAGTCCAAAATCAGTCAATATCAAGTACCCCTTCTCATCTAACAGTAGATTTTCTGGCTTTAGATCTCTAAAATATGAATTTATAAAAATTCGAATATTAAAAATACCGATAAATAATATTGTTTTCATGAAGATAGCCTATCGCGCTAGCAATGTTTGCCGCGTAAAATCGAGTTCGATTTTCAGAGAAATGCTTTTCTTTTTGAAGATGGGAAAATAGCTGAAATTGATTATTTTTTATAAAATAAAAATGAGCAAATTATTACCTCTCCCCCATTAAAATGATCTAGAACAAAATATAGTTTCTCTTTTGTTTGAAACGAGTAATGCAGCGAAACTAAAAATGGATGATGAAAGTTTTTCGTGAGCACGTTTTTCTCCGCCATTACATGTTTGACCTAGAAAAAATCTACTAACTATTGACTATTCATTTTTAAAACCTCATTTTTTCTCCTAATATGTTCTTTAGATAAGATTTTCATGGCATAGATTTTCTTCGTCGCTTTATGACGAACTTGGAAAACTCGTCCGAAACTTCCTTTCCCAATCGCAGTTAGAAATTCGAAATCAGTGGGAAGAGCCCTAAAATGGACATTGACTTTCGAAAAACGTGCATTTTAAATTATGAAACGATTATTCTGGCTTATCAAAGCAGCCAATTTACGTCACAATGTTGTGTACTTCTGTTCTTAACATGAAGTGATTTGAATTGAAAATCAATATTGTTGATGCCCAAATCTGGGAGACGTGCAAAGTGGCGCAGTTAATTTTAGTGGTTAGAAAATCGAGAAATAGCATGCGAGAAGGAGAAAGAGACTGGCCCTAAAATCGCTTCTCCCCTCTCATTTTGATCTTTCAAATTTCGGCATCAACAACACATATTTACCCCTTTCGCTCAGTTCCACCCAGATTGACATGATTATCATCCTGGTCCTCTATGTTATCGAGAGAGTAAAAATCACGGACGTCTTCTCTGAAGCATGCAATTTATGCATAAGTTTCAGAATTCAATTTTCACACTGTCAATTGTATTGGGATTAGTCTGCTCTTGGCTAGTTCGATATAAATTTAGAGATATGTTTTAAAATTTAATATATTTCAATTTCTGATATTTTCAATTATGGCCGACTGGTTTTGTTTTTGGGTTAAATAAATTATGATCTATCAAATTTCACTATGCTTCAAAATTAGCCGGTTTCCCAATAACCTTCGAGAAAATAGTTTGTTTTTTCTTGGCATGTAAATTTAAGACTTCACTCGTTAGGATTATTCTCGAACAAGGTCTGCGTCATTTGAGCGATCCACAATTTCCGTTTTTCTTGAAGTCGGATGTCGTTCTGCAAGATTCGCCTTCGTGGGGGAGTGGCGATATGAGAAGGCAGCAGGTCTCGGATCTAAATCGAGGAAAATTTGAAAGTTTAAACAATTATTCTGCCTAGAAATAACGCACTTATTTAACAAAGCCTTCTCCCAACTCTGAAGATAAAAATCTAATCGGATAACCAAAAATGCCCTTCCCAAAAATGTGACGTTCTAACTTAACAAGGGAATTCATAAGCAGGGATGTACGTCTCAATTCAGCTGATGAGTTTTACACTCTCTCATCCTATGATAAAATATAATCCACACAAAGCCGGCTGGGACACTGCATTGGTTACACTATATAAGAAATTAAATGGGCGTACAGCCCCGCTCATAAGTCTCAGAAATCCATAAACTTATTGAATAGCCTAAATATTTTACTTGATTCATACCTTATTATAGAACCTCTCGTAATCCTCGAATCTTCGTTGAATATTCTGCCCGTTTTCGATTTTCACAATGTAGACCTAAAAGATGTGTGTTTAAATTTCCAAATTATCAACATGAATATTGAAAAGTTGATGTATTGATAATATGAGCGAATTCTAAACAGCGGAAATAACCAAAGTACGCTTTAAAGCCTTACGACAGTTTTCTTGTCCTCTGAAACGACGACGTCGATCGAAAACGACGGCGTGCGTTGCATTCCTTCCAGCTCTTTATATAGCGAAGTAGAATGTCTGAAACGAGCCATGGTCCCGCGCGAAAAATGAAGGAACAATCATCTTCAACCCGCTACTTCCAAAATTTTTAAAAATATCCCAACACATTTTTCCTCCTCTATTCTCCATCATTGAATGAACAAATTTAGGAGATTATTTGGGTTTTGGCACGTAAGGTTAGAGAATGTAGGAGTAAAGAAAAAAAAGTGGAGACCTAAAATAAGGAACAAATGAAAAAATGTGAGGGCTCGAATTTCAAAGGAATACGTCAATTACGGACTATAACTCATTTTTTTCGGGGGAAAATGGGGTTTTAAGTAATTCTCTAAAAATATAAATATTTTAAAAATCGATATAAAATATCACTAGAAATCAATAAATTTCTTGAATTTTATGGGCCAATGATAGAGTCTAAAATCAAATTGAGCCGCACGCAAAATCGTCTCACCAGTCTTTTCTAATAATTCTTTCTTTCTGATGATAAGACGTTATCCCTTATCAGCGATGAAAATCACATACAAAGTGGAAGACAGAAACGACTGTTTGAACTTGCCAATCCTCAAAAAATGATATGCTATCAGAGACAAAGGCCCAACAATAATGCATAAGGAAAAATGTCAGGCGTATTTCGAAATGCATCATGATGCCATACTCTAAACTATAAAAACTAGGAATAAATTTATGCTATTTTGATAGAAATCGTCATTTTTCTCTCTATCAAATTTTCTGCTCGGCAAAAACTCTCCGTAGCTAATTTTCTGCCGAACAGAGGCCAAGCCTGTTCAACACAAATATCAGTTTCTATTCAACAGACCTTCCCAAAAATGACCATTTCTTAGGTCCGAAGTCGAGAATTAGAGTCGGACCTAGCTAAAATGTTGAATTTTCTGTACATGTTCGGTGAGAAGTTTCATTGTGAGACTTGGGGCCCGAGGGTCAGTGTTTTGGTAAAAGTTAGCCTTTTGAAGATAAAAAGTGCCATTTTCTTAGAATTCAGTCCTACAAAAGTCTCAGTTTGGTTCAACAGAAATATGAAAAATATCGAGTTTTACTATAAAATAACTTTTATTCATTTCGAAAAATGACAATCTCAACAATTTAAAGAAAGCATTATACTTGTAATGGATATCATATTGAGAATAATTAATGTGATTATTGTGCAAGAATTCGGCAGGGAATGGCTGGTTTCGTGGAATCAAGTAAACCGCAGGGCGAATATGCGAGATTTTGGAAATTATGAAGCAGTCTGAGAGGAGCGTTGGATGTGGGTGGCGCGTTCCTGAAATAAAAGTTTTTGAAGAATATATTGTTCCCAGAAAATGTTTCCAAGAAAAATTCCAGAGAATAAAGTTCCGAAAAATGTTCCCACCTCTCCTTCCTTGTTGTAGAGGATGGTTTGGACGTTGGCGCCGACGCCGAAAGAGTCGTCGTGATCGAAGACCAGACTTTCGGGTGGCATGTGAGGTCCGGAGCCACGAGCGAAGATCTAAACCAAGCAACGCTTTCCGTTGTTGTTTCAACTTTATTTGGCAACGTTGGAAACCATAAACCTCAAGTCCTCAAACCACGTGAAATAGTATGGAAAAGAAACCCGTACCTTCCAATATCCTCCCCTAGCCATACACTATTTCGTAATGGCTTTAGGGCGCGTATGGTTTCCAAATAGCCCTTTATTTTACTTTTTGCCTTTGCTTCTGCGCCTACCTTAACGCTCTTTCCGGATCTGAGGACGAAGTCGTGCGGGAAGGTGTAGACGATTTCTCGCTTTCCGTCGATCTTTCGCTTGAGTTTCCAGTCGCCTTAAAATCGATAAAATCAATCTTTATTGATGTTCCACGATGAAATTACCGATAGGCTCTTCCTTGCTTCGGTGGGTGTTTTCGAGGATTATGAATTTGCCCTCGGGCGAGGTCTCGTGGATGGAGACGTTGCCCTTGGCGGAACGGGTGTAAGACACTCGGCTCGAGGTTTCTCCTTTGACGACGCGCATCGTCTCTGAAATATCGTCGGTCAAAAGTTCGCTATTAATGATTAATTCTCCGTATTTGAAAAATTCTAGTGAAGAAAATTTGGTAAAGTGGTCCAGTTTCCTTAGCAATGAGGTCCAAAATGACTTTTATATAGGATCTTTTCTCAATTCGAGAAGTTCAAATTTCAATATATATATATGCCAAAAATTGTTGTGGCAGAAAATAGCTATAAGAATTCACCACGCCCTTATTTATCGTTGCTTACTCTGACGATTAACTGCGGGCAATTGTCAATTCTCATCGAGTCATCAATAATGCCCCTCATCAAAGCGCACCGCTCGCACATTCTTCTTCATTTGCAGACTTTTTTCGTCAATGCAATATAGCAATAACTTTTCCATATTTTTCAGAAAATATCATAATGTTATGACATATCATGATCGATATTGCGCCGAAGTCCCTCCATCCTACTAATGAAAAATATCGCCTATGCGAATATCAAGACTGAATTACGTGCTGCTAATTTTTATCTTTCAAAATTTATTATACTACAGTCAAAATCAATTTTCCTTGTGCCTGGCGCTTTATGCGAACCCATCAAATAATCGTTTTTACCAACCCGTATCAGCGACTTCGTTGATTCCAGTGGTCCTGACGACCTGTTCGACGAGTTGACGGAGTCCTGGGCCATTTCCTTCGCCCTCGAGCATCTTTCGGTAGATCGCGATTTCCGCGTCCAAGGTCTAGAATTTTGTTATAGGTTTCAGAAAATGCAGGATTTCTTAAGGAAATTTATTCAGAGTTTCTACGATCTTTTTATCAGAAAATGAGTTGATGTGTTTCATCAAAATCGATCGAACATCAAGAATTGGCATTTTCAATACGGCGCTAAGTTTGTAGTCGATCGTTTTACAAAATAAAAACTTGTTATGCTTCAAAGCATTTGATCCTAATTTAATTATGAAAATTTTCAATGTAACCTTGGTATAACTTCATTATATATACAAGAAAAACTGAGTTATAGAAAGTGAGGAAATCTCAAGAAAAATATGCTAACCTTTGTATCAGTTAAGATAGCTTAGGTTAATAATAGAAGTACGGGAAAAAATAAAGAAATGCCGAAAAGTAGAAATTTTGTTCAGAAATTAGCATAAAAGGTATTTTTAGTTCAAAGACTATCATCGAATTTACCTGTTTGGTGTCCAGCAGCATCTGCAACTCGACCATGAGTGCCTGACACTCCTCGCGGAGTTTGCGGATCTGCGCGTCCTTGTCGTTGAGCGCCGCCTCGTAGGAGCGCTGATCGTCTTCCAGCTGGTAGTTCAGCTCTTGGATCTGCTTCTCCAGCATCGCGTTCTGAAATGCGTGGATTTGAAAATTATGCTTCAAAATACATCAAGTCTAGTTCATGATTTTTCAAATCAATCCATTCATCGTCGTATATTCTCTGAACTAACCCTTCCTTCCAAATCTGCCAACTTTCCTCTCAAGTCCGTAAGCTGGGTCTTGAGTCTCTTCATCTCGTCCTTGGCGTAGCCCTGTTCCATGTTCTGTCTGGCCGAGGTCGTCTGGATCTCTTGGACTCTCATCTTGTACCAGGATTCCAGATCATTCCTGAAAATAAGCCGTCAAAATTAGCTTTTTTTCAATTTGTACCTATTAGCATTCATCATCTGATCGTATTCGTTACGGATGTCTCTGATGGCGTTGGCAAGCTCGTTCTTGAAATACTCTCGGTTCTCGTTCGTAGTGTCTCTCGCCGCTAAGGCTTGGAGTTCTTTGATCTCCTAAATTTAAAAATTAATATCGACAATAATAATAATAAAAATAAAGAAATGTTTTTTTTCTTTTCATTTATTCTATGATGGCTTAGTTCATAGTTGACGGGCTTTTTGTTGGAAAATAGTATGGCCCAGACATAAAACGCCCACAAGTTATGAACCCGCGAACCGCGCCACCTATCAACTAAGCCTTCCATGATTTCTTTCGAAACCCATATTTAAGCATGTTGTTCCAACCTGATCATGGACCCTCTTGATGAAGTCGATTTCCTCCAACAGGGTGGTCACCTGGTTCTGGTAGTCGATTCTGTTCAGGGTCTCCTGATCCAATTCCTAAATCCTTGGTCTTAATCTTCACGTTTCAAGATTTTTTCCGTTACAGTTTTGCATCTCTGCAACTCCGATTGGAGTCTCATGTTCTCCTTCTTCAGACGAGTGATTTCCTCTTCGAGAAGAGCGATGCGTCTTTTGAGGAGGTTGATTTCGGCCTCGAGGTTCGAAAGTTTGACGAGCAACTCGTCGATCTTCAGGCGATCGTCCGCGCGGCCGCGGGTCGCTTCTTCGAACCTTAATTTTTTGTTTTAAAAGTTATTTTAAAATCAAATTTTGTCTACTACATTACAAATTTGAATGTGCAAATATTTGATAAGACATTTTTTAAATACATAATTCTATTTTTAAGATACTTTCCGCAATAGGATTTGTGTTGTTGGTGTCCAACTTTGGGAGGTCAAAATGAGAGGGGAAAAGTGATTTTAGTCCAGTCTCTTTCTCCGTTTCGCGTGTTGTTTGTCGATTTTCTAACCACTAAAAATAATCGTGCACCACTTTGCACGCCTCTCAGATTTGGGCATCAACGATAACAGCATATAATTTGAGCTACTAGTTTATATGGAATATTTTGAAACGTCGGAAAAAGCATACTTTTTTCGAATCTCATTCAACTCCTCCTGGAGCTTTCTCAGCTCGCGCTCCAAACCCTCCTTATCACGTCCGGTGTCGGACACGACCTACAATGCATGATTTATCTCTTCTTTCCTAGGGATTTAAATCGGACGGGACCTTCTTAGCGGTGGTCAACTCGGTTTCGTAGATGATCTTGATAGAGCTGGTGTCCTTGCCGGCACGTCCTTGGAGCATCTTCAAATCCGCCTCGAGCTTGCGGTTCTGGGCTTCGAGAAAGCGAACCTAAAATTGTTATAATTCCTTCAAAATTCAAATTTAGCTTATTGTCAATGAACGCTTACTTGAGACGAAGGAAATGGGACGCAACTATGATGCACAAGAATTAGCACGCTGTTCGCTGCGGCAGACTTTACGCTATTGCATCATATTCAAGGAATCAGTTTTGGTGGCTAATTGTGCATACGCAATACACACTTTGCATAGTCGAATTTGTGCATCATTTATTTCGCGTCTCAAGTTATCGGTCAGTGATAATGCGTTTCATCGTTTTTCCAAATGTCATTTCATTTTTTAATAAATTTTGACTCCTCTTTGGACTTGAAATCAAAATAATGAAAAAAAACCAATGTTTTTAATCCCATCAACATTTTTATGGTCTAATTGATAGGCGACCTTCTCGATGTAGGATGCGAGTTTGTCGTTGAGATCGGACATTTCCTTCTTCTCGCGCTCCCTCGCGTCTCTGATTGCAGATGCGGTACTTCCTCCATAGGGCGAAAGACCGCTAGCAACAGACGAAGACGACATTTCGGTCACGATCTTCAGCACGCGGTTGCCGGAGCCTGAACGTATATAATGGTTTAACAAAAAACGAAAACTTGCATAAAATCTAATATAGGATTATTAGAAACTAATATTATGCATTAATCAGTTGGTATTTATTCAAAACTCATCTTAGAATGATTTGATAGAAACAAACTGCGTCAATTTGTATACGATTTGCATATGTAAGTTTCAGAAAATCTAATGATATAGCATAAAGAGAAATTACTCAGTGATGACATCGAAAGGTATTTAAATTAAAAATGATAAAATCGACGAAATTTGATGCTTTCCTTACCTGGAGTCGAATAATTGGTGGTCGTGGTATTGACCTGCCGGTTGAAGGCCGGACGCGAAGAGATGGAGCTGCGATACTCGCTCGATTCGGACATCGTTCGAGGTTCTGGAAATATTACTGATAATTTGATAAGGAAACTGAAAATCTATCCTCTATCAGAAGAAAGATATCGAACTAGATGAATAGTGATTTTACACTGATTTAGTGACGAATGTGGATTCATACAAATCAGAGTATCAATTTCAAAATGATTCTCGGTAACTTCAAAACGAATTTCAATAAATTTGGACAAATTGCAAAGAAATAACACCACTGCCTCGCAATAAACAGGTAAAAACTGAGAAAAGTTGTTCGAAACGATAAAATCAAAATAATCGCGAAATGTTAATTGCCCCCGAAAAAGGCTAGATGGTTGAAAATGGGGAAGAAGAGGGGGGTGTTTTGCCCCATCGGCTACCGGGAAGGCGACTGAAAAGTGACAGCGCCCATCTTATTTGTCTGATTTCTTCTTCTCTCTCCAAATTCAGCAATATCTCCTCCAGGTTAGAGAAAATGGAATAAATGAATCAGAATCACTAGGCGTGGTCTTCTCGCCCAGCCTACTATTTCTCAATCACATCTTTGGATCTCTTGAAATTCAACGATATTTCCCTATCACTGTAACCAGACCCATTAAACGGAAAGTTAGCAGCGCAAGGACATTTCGGGAAAATAGTACGGATTTCGCGAGAGAGTGAAGAGAAATTAGAATAGAATTTCTGAGAGATACACCCATTCTCTCTCATCAGTTGGAAGAGGAATCAGAATGAATCAATCGAAGATATTTGAATACACACCCAATCTAAAAAAAATGCTTTGTCATAAATAGGAACAATGGTGTTAATAAAATAATCATTGGCAAAGTAGGCTGGAATGATAGATGCTTTAATTTTAAATTGAGCATGAAATTTTCTATTATATTGAATTTTTTCTTTCAAATTTTATATTCTTTTATCAAATTAGAGGAAGTTTGGACAATTAGGGACTTTTTAATTTGAAACCAGAAACGAATCAATTGGATGATCACATTTATGCGTGACCTTTTATCTGGATCAAGTCAGATTTGCGGAATTTCGCAAATTTTTCTACGTATTTTTGGTATCTTACAGTGACCAGTCCTATAATATAAAGTCAAAATTCGCTCAAACAATTAGAGATTTTCGCAGTTTTCATCTCTACTATATTATATAGATATAATGAGTAAATCGTTACTAAATTAGGTCATGAAATGCTCTAACTTGAAATAGGATGACAAAAATAACTGGACTTCCAAAATTTCTAATGGAATAACTCAATGCTGATAAATTAGTCGAACGCGCATGATGACCTTGTTCCGATTCGAAGAGATTTGGATACGCAATTTCGAGAAACAAATAAACGATATCGATTGACTACGTTCAAAGTAGCTAGAATAATTAAATGTCATTATATCACCAATTTACGCACTTGTTTATATGATTATGTTACGAATGAAATTTGCAACATATTAACATAGACATTAAATTTATTACCTGAAAGTGAAACTGATGATTCATAAAAATCGTGGATCCATGGATTCAAGCATATATTTCTTTTAATTTTTGCACAAATCGAATTCAAACTACTTATCCACTCGACTATATGACGATCGGCTAGTCTTTGTTTGATTTCAGACTTATAGGAACACGTCTCTCGGGCGCGTTAAGCTTTCCTCTTTATTTCCAGATCATTTTTGGAATCGTGAAATATCGATTTTCCTCCAATAATAATTTTATTTTTTATTGATTTTTGAAAGCGATTTTTTTCTTCTATTTGTCAATCATCGTTTATATTTTCTGTTTACCGAGAAATATTGGCACTGCTCATTGTCTTGCAAAAGCAACAGTTAACCAGTCTCATTACCAAACTCTCTTTGACTCATTAATTCAAAAATTCTTACTAATTCTCCACGTGCACGATTTTTGTTTTCGAATTTTCAAGAATATTGATTTTCAGGACACGAAGATCGTCCCTTATGAATTTTCACCTTCTTTAAAATGCGTAGGAATGCGGTACGGCGAAATCGCACGGTTCTTGATGAAGAGCAGACTAAAGACGCTGTGAAGGTCCGGATTTTAGGGCAACGACAATATTTGAATTTACGGCTAAATCTAGGTTCTTCAAAAGTATGCTCAACAGAAGTATCGGAACTCCGTACTTGTATCCACTAATGATCTAGAGGCGGTTTCAGAGAATCTGTCCCCGATTTTGGGCAGGCGATTATCTACTAGTAGGTGAGAGCATTACTCGAATAGACGGGTTTTCAATCACAGAATTTTCAAAGTTCATCACTTTCTAGCAGATCCAGGGAGCACTTTCGTCAGACGAAAATAAACCATAGGGGGGGTAGGTCGTAAGGGCTTTCTGACGATCGTCCTCCCTAGGTCTGCTCTCTAGTCGTTTTAGTGATCAGCGAATTGCCAAAATTTGGAGCTTGTATAACGATTTTAATTTTGATCTTCAGACAACAAACTACCGACCGACATTCAACACTATTCACTTCCAAACCTTCTCCGATCTCAGATCGACCCCCATTATCTCCGGCATGCACCGCTGATTTTATCACTGACCATAGCGTCAGAGAAGAAATCAAGTAAAAATCGTCCATTTTTATAAAAATGCAGTGCTCAGATCCAGGAAACTCTTGAAACCGCCCGAAACCTTCGCTGTAGGAACCTTCTCCTCACTGAAAGGTTCCTATAGGAAGGGGGTGTCCAAGAGTTTCGTGGATCCGGAGACACAAAATATTCTTCAGAAGGGAACAGAAAGAGACGTGGTGCGCCTATTTTCTCAGGATCTCCAAGTACTTCTATTATTATTTAGGTTGGTAAACGTGATTTTCATGTTTCATAGGTTGGTTTTAGGACTAAAATATCTGCTGATGACATGGATCATTCTTGGATACGGTCTTCTTGGAGGCTATCTCTTCATGACTGTCGAACTGCCAAACGAAAAGCAAGAAGAGTCCCAATTACAGGAGGCACGTAAGTTTTAGCGAGATTAAAAGTTGGTGAAAATTCGATTTTTAAAATGATGTATTCACTACATAGCCTTATATATGAATTTCATCATCGACAGATGACCAAATTAGAATGAAAGTGCGGTCTGCTGTCTCTAGAGATAATCATTACAAATATTACTATACAAAAATTAAATTCAATTATAAAAATACTCTTGAGAAAATTAATTTAAAAAGCTGCTATGATGATACTAATATCACTTAGTTTGGAAGACACTTAGAAGAAGGATATAATTCCTCTCATGTAGCTAAGAATATTCCCAACTATTTACGCAAATACATTATACATTCGGTTTTGCCGTAATATCGTTGATTAGAGAGCAAAGTTGATATCCATGCAGCAATTAGAAATCGACTTTGGAGGAGCGAAATAGTGAGTCGCGTCGAAGAGAAATGAGAGACAAGTAGCGTAATTTTTGAATATCGACGCGTTCTCTTCTAACCAATAATATTTGGAGACTCTAATCACGGTTGATGATTTTTCATGAATAGTAGTCGTTAAATTCACGACACCCATCAATTCGAACCTTTCATATAAAAATTTGTCAAAAATAATTTCCTATGCACAATTAAAGAGGCAAAAGGAAGTCGTTCCCCCACTAGGTCTCGAACCTAGGACCTTCGCGTTATTAGCACGACGCTCTAACCAACTGAGCTATGAGGGATTGGCGAGGAGGCAAGAGAAGGGGTAGATGAAACTCCCTCCCTCTTTCCCCTTGATAATATTAGACAATCGAGCCTTTCATATCAAAATTTATCTATCGAAAAATTAGCCAAAAATCATCGCTTGTGCACAATAATTAAAGTGCAAAAGGATCCATTCCCCCACTAGGTCTCGAACCTAGGACCTTCGCGTTATTAGCACGACGCTCTAACCAACTGAGCTATGAGGGATTGGCGAGGGGGCACGAGAAGGGGTACAGGAAACTCCCCCTCCTTTTCTCCTTGCTAATATAGACGATCAAACAGACATGTCACTTTCAGGCCTGGTATAAGCATAACATCATGAGTTATCTCTAGCATGCTTCAAACCGCTATTTCTTATCACTGGATGAGAATTGAGAAACTCGTCATCAGGCCCAGGGCTGTCCCGAAACAAAATTGATAGAAACAGAAACGGCCCGTATATCTTGGGAAATATAGGTTAAAAATGATTTTAAAAAATCTACATAATATTCAACAATATACAGAAAATCCGGATTTTTTTCTCTTATATGCCGAATTTTCTGTATATTGTTGAAGATTATGTAAGATTTAAAAAAAATAATTTTTAACTTATATTTTCCATATATGGGCCGCTTCTGTTGCTATCAATTTTGTTTCTGGACAGTCCTGATCTGGCCTGAAAGTGGCATGTTTGCGGTCGAACCTTGCATATCAAAACTCATCTATCTAAAACAGACCTGGGACTTTTGTTGAAATTTGGCCGCCGCACCGCAGTTGCGGTGGAAAAGTCCAAAGTCTGATCCAAAATTTGTCAAAAATAATTTCCTATGCACAATTAAAGAGGCAAAAGGAAGTCGTTCCCCCACTAGGTCTCGAACCTAGGACCTTCGCGTTATTAGCACGACGCTCTAACCAACTGAGCTATGAGGGATTGGTGAGGAGGCAAGAGAAGGGGTACAAGAAATTCCCCCTTTCTTTTCCCTTACTAATAATTCGACGATCGAGCCTTTCATATCAAAATTTATCTATCGAAAAGTTTGCCAAAAATCATCGTTTGTGCACAAAAATTAAAGTGCAAAAGGATCCATTCCCCCACTAGGTCTCGAACCTAGGACCTTCGCGTTATTAGCACGACGCTCTAACCAACTGAGCTATGAGGGACTGGCAGGGGGGCGGGCTAAAGGGTACAGGAAACTCCCCTTCCCCCTTGCTAATACTAGACGACGAGAGAGGAGAGAAATAGCTCGTAGTATTGATTCACAGGGTTAGATGGGAGTAAGAAGAGAGGAAAAACGTGTGCAAAATTGTGAAAATAGACCATATGAAAAAGGAAAAGAAGAGCCTGAAACTGAAAGAAAAGAGGGAAATAGGTTTTCAAAGATAATTAAAAAAAAATATATATATATTTTAGATTACTTTTTTAATATAAAATTGTGAAATAGCTCACCAAAAAGAAGCTGAAAAAGAAAGATAATTTTTTAAATTCGGTTTTTAAAAATAAATTCATTTAAGAATTTAGATAGCCAAATTAGCGGCCTCAAAATATGCGACGATTTTATCGAAACAAATAGTTGAACACAATTGTTCTTACTCGGTATTCTTTGAAATTTGAAAAAAAGAAAATTTTTACATTTAGAAAGAATATTATCGAGAAAAGTGCGATAAGATTATCGCTGAAACATTGAGAATGTTTCACAATGAATTAACAAACGACGTTAACGCACCTTGGAAATGGGATTATTGGAACGCGGTGTTCTATGCAGCGACAATATTTACTACAATAGGTAAAAAAATGATTCCTAGAAACTGAATCTTTTGAGCTTCTCACAGTCTCTCCGTTTTCCATACTCTCGCCTCTGCTGACCACGCGCAGAACGAAAAAATGCGAGTATACCCTCATGGTAGTGGATAACGAGTTAGATTTTTGCCTTTTATTGACTGATAATCTAGAGATTTCTAGTTGAGAGAGCGTAGAGAGGCTCGAGAAAGTACAAGTTTCTAGGAAAGCCAGGATAAGAATAGGATATTTTATTCTTTTAAATCATAGGCTAAAATTTATTCGTCGAAATTGATACTGGAATATCGGAGTTATCATTGATTCTTTTCTCTGAAACACACCATATCTTGATTTGCAAATTGCAATACATTACCTTTAAGAAGGGCGATTTTATTCCATTTTTGAAACTTATATTTTTCTTAGGTTATGGTAATTTGACCTGTAAAACCACATATGGTCGGCTGATAACGATAGTCTATGGCACGATAGGCATCCCTTTGATGTTATTAGCCCTGAAAATCATCGGCGAAGGCATTTTGATCTACTTCCAGAAGGCATGGAACAGTTTTAAAAGGTAAAAATTGATGGGTTTTCATTAAAAATCTATCAAAACTCAGAAAAATGCGCCATTTCAAGCGATGTTGGGTTAGGTCTTGGAAAATGCGTAGGACTAATACTATAGAGTCCGTTTCAACCATGGATATATTAACCGGGGAAAAGATTGAAGTCAGTAGAATTTTTTTTTTCGAAAACATCCAAAAAATACTTGCTCCAGGAAGAACCAGAACCCGACGTTATATTTTCCACCATACCTCTGACTCTAGTTCTACTCTTTGTGATTCTATTCATGATACTTTGCTCTATTATCGGTATTTTCATTATTTTATCTTTTGAATATTTTTATTCCAGTCTCATTTTGGGAGCAATGGGACTATTTTACATCATTCTATTTCTTCTTCGTATCACTGAGCACGATTGGGTCAGTTTTCAGGTTTCTTTAAAATAAGTTTCACAATTTTAGATTTGGCGATATTATACCCCAGCATCCGAAATATGCATGTCGTGAGTTTTTGAATTTTTTTTGCAACTTACATTTCAGTAAGTATTCTCCCGAATCATTTTATTGAATTTATCATGAAGTATATGATTCTCTGAAGTAAATCTTATAAATTCAGTGCTATTCGGGCTTTACTTCATCGGTTTAGCGCTATTTTCGATGGTTTACGCTATCCTTCAAGTAAGTCGTTATTTGTTATTGCATAAAATATTCTTGTTTTCCAGGAAAGAGTCGAAAATAAATACATGTGGGCACTAACCTTGATCGATCAGATGTATTCTGAACCACAACAAACATGTGAAGTTGAAGTTCCCCCAACCGTCGAGGCAAAAATTTCCCTGGATCAGCCGAGAGACGAAGATTTCGAGAAGCCTAGGAGATTGCTCTGTAAAATTTCCGTTTTCTATTTGCCTAAAAATATTTTTCAGCCCACCAATTCGAGTCTCAGACTTCAGTCAGGTTTCGGAATCGATTTGCTTCCGAGTCCCAGGAAAGCGTTTCAGTCGACAGGCCTAGCAGTGAATATCGATTTTCTGGTGGGGCAAAAGTGGGATTTCCTGGAAAACTCTGAATTTTAGTGCTCCTAACCCCCGGAGAGACTCCCAAGCCTCTTCCTCCAGCCTTGGGAGCCCTGATGGCATTTCGCTCATCTCTGAAGAATAAGCAGCTAGTTCGATCTGATTCTTCCCTCAGCAAACTGACGCAGAGGTTCCCTTCATTGAACTTCCGCTGATTCCAAAGTTAATTCTTTCAGCTCTAAAAGGGAATTCGGAAATACTCCTTCTGTAAGCGAAAATCTGACTCCGAACGAGATGAGTTTGAGGTTCAAGCGTTCTTTTCCGGGTTTTTTGAAAAAAAAAAACAAACGACTTCAGCGCTCCTCCACCTTGGAACATTTTGGACGCTTCTCTAGCTTCTCCAGCCCTAACTACTCTTGGATCAGCTCAAGGTGCAACTTCCACTCCAAGTTTAGGTTTGATCTCATTTTATCGGCCCCTTATATTCCACACTCACTTTTTTATTTTCCCCTACCTCCCTCTCCTACTCTCTCCTCAAAAAGTGGGCGTGGGATGCAAAAGGTCACTTTATGGGAATTAATACAAAATCAGTAAACAAATTATCCAGGGTGATCTATAAATTATAGCGGCACCAAGTCGACAAATTTTAAAATCTTTTGAAAGAAAGTTTGTAATATTTTTTCCTACAAAAATTGCTGATGCCTAGACTAAAATATCCATTTTCTCAGAATCAATCAAAAATTTAAATGAAAATAGGTAATTGGTCAAAATGCAGCAACACAAAATGAATAGGTGCTGCTATAATTATGGCTTACCCTGTAAATAGTTAAATTTAATTGTGGTCTACTTTGTTAAATCTTTAGAAACTACTTTTATCAACTGGGTGCTTTTCGAATTTTTGAATCTCCGATTTTTAGCTGGCCGATTAGCGCCGTTATCTGTGATTGCTGAAGTCAGTGATGAGGATTCCTTTCTGACGAAGCATAGTTCGAAGCGAAAGGTTGATATTTCCTTGATTTTCCCAGCAAACGTTGCAACATCCGTTTCCCAGGCCTTTTTATAAAAAGAAATTCAGGGAATCCACCAGCTGGTGCGATTGGAAGCGGTTAAAAGCGAGGTCGGTACTTCTTCTGATTTAAAATCGCCTTCTCAAGACTCCCTGCCTGACGATAAATTCATGGAGGAATTGAAGAATGTGAGTCCTAAATAAATTTGATACTTGAAAGTTGATCTTAAAATATGTAGATCTAGGCCTTTTATATTTTATACCTATTTTTTGAGGATAGTAGGGAAAGGAAGTGGGGGAAAAGAAAAAAGTAGGTGTGCGTGCGGAATACAATAGACTGTAGATCTAGAAAAATCAGGCCTTCTTTCAGATAACCGAAGGGAGTCCCTGCTCTTTACCATCAGTTGACCCTGAGAGGCTCCAAATTCCAGAAGAGCCTTCACAATCCCTTCCAAACAGGCTTAGGAGACTTCCTGCTCAAGACATTCCATCACCAAGCCTAAATCCAGACTCTCCAAGTCAAATCCCGTTGCTATCAATTCAACGTCCCTCAGAGATCACTGAAGAAGAAGAAGAATGATTTTGACGAAAACTCTAATCTTATTGAAACCGGTAACTTGTACAATTTGAATAAGTTTATTGTTTGGAGAATAAATTATATACGAATCATTGGTATTTACAAGCTTAATTCTATGGAATGGTCTAAAAATTTGAGTCTAGAAATACACGTTTCTCTAAAAAAAAAGCCCTGGAAGAACTTTTAAGCTTGGAACTTGAGATTCGAATTTAATACTCATCGTCGGACTCAATCAATTGCTGCTCGTCTTTGTGGCGTTTCGCGACTTTGGTCATTCTGTCGACTTTTTGCTTCTGAAAATTTCTCCATAAACTAAGAAAAATGAAAATAATTAACCGTATTATGCAGAATATTGTTCTTCTTCTTGGATTTTTCCTGGATTTCTTTTACGATATCTTTCTCAATTTGGTCGGACGATTTATTCTCAGAGCTTGGACTCCGGAAGGGTGATAGTTTTCGGACTACTTGAGTTACCTGAAATTTTCCCCTATTTAAACAAATCTGGAAAGTCGAACCTTTTTCAAATTGCCATTCGATTTCTCGGTACCTGATCGATTTTTCAGCTTTTCTTGTAGTGAATCAGAGAATATCGAGGTCTAAATTATATAAATAAATAAAAAATCTTAACCATTTCAATTATTCACTTTCAATCTCATAATTCAACGCTAACTTCTAATTCTTTCGAGAAATTTCACTTTTTCTTTCAAGTGCCATCAATTTTTTCGGCTAGAGAGCCGTCGTCAGTAAGTAAACATATTGAATCGGTTTTGCAGAAATTCCGCAAATTCTTGAAAATCGAAACTTGTCTCATTTCCCAGGCAAAAAATTAAAGGATTATTTAGAAATCTTACAAGAAAAACATAAGAAATTTTAGAAAATATCATTTTCCTTATTATTTTTCAAACGTTAGAACTTGTTCTCTGCCATTTTTTTCAATAGGAAAAAGCTGTTTTCAGGTAACCCAATATCATTCCAAATAAATTGCATCATGTGCTAAAATAGGCAAAAAAAACCAAAAATTGCATTACCTTTATCCAATCATCTTCGGAAATAACGATAATCGGCGAATTCTGTGATAGGTTATTATCCTTCGCCATTGTTGAATTATTGTTATTCGAATTTGAATTTGACGGTTCGGCCGTTAACGTATTCGTCAATGATAGCGAGGGTTCACCTGAAACTTGCAATAATTCGAAACTAACTATTATGACCATGTAAGGAGGTAGATACTGCGCATACTCTTTGCAACCCGCTTTCGCACGAGTCATGCCCCCTCTTTCTTCACGCTATTTCCTTCTCTTTCTCTTTGCTATCTCTTTCGTCTCTTCAAAGCACATATTATTTTTGGGGGTTTGAGCCTAGGAGAGGGGGGTTGCAAAGAATGCAATATCTACCTTCTCACATTCTATAAGAATTAGTCTTGAACAGAATAATACCTTTTATGCTATCATAAGACGATATTTTATGAAAGTTTTTAAATTTCAATATATAAAATTACAAAGTTTAATTTAAAAATTCAAAGAAAGATCAAGGATGGTATTTATTGAAAATATGACTGAAGTTGCAGTATATTAATTTCAAAATAAATTTTAGGAAAATCTTAATATTTCGAATTATAAGACAATAAAGATTCCAGTCTTAAACATCCAGAAGAGATCAAATATAGGCCTTTCTCGCAGATATTATTGTTGATGCCCAGATCTGGGAAGTATGCAAAGTGGCGCACAGTTATTTTAGTAGTTAGAAACTCGACAAATAACACGCAAAAAGAAGAGAGATAACCCTAAAATTGCTTCTTTCTCTCCTCATTTTCGACATTTTCAATCTCCGAGATTTCGGCATCAACAATACTTGGAGTTATGGAATTTACACTAGCGCGTGTAGTACAAAATGAGACCGAATAACTATAACTCCAGAATGGATGACAAATACAAAAGCACACAGAGAAATTCTCGCTTTCTTTGCGCAAAAATATGAGCGTCTCTCTTCGAGAAAAAAACATCAGTAACAACACTTTTGTGAAGAATGGAACGGGACTGGTTCTGATAGATACCGATTGTTATGTAGTTGGACTAGAATACGTTGCAAATTATAATCACTTCATAGAATAGCTGAATGAGTTAAGATATAAAAAAAATTTGAGTAGAATTTTGTTGAAGCGCTTTAAAAAATTGTTGAATAGATTATTTTCGAATTGTTGTTCGGTTGGAATATTGCTTATTTGGAATTTTCAGTTATCAGATCTATTGAAACATACCATGGATATTTGCCAATGGTTGTGATAAGATGACATTAGAAAATATGTGATTATTGGATAAGTTAACAAATTTTACACATCAAAAACAACGAAATAAATTTCAGGATATGTAGGTAATTAGCATAAGCGGAGGAAAATTTGCAAAATTTACCGAGTTCCTCCCGATTTGTCGAGTACTCGATGAGGCGTTGTTTTCTTCCCCCATGAGGAAGTAATTTCGACGAAATGTGATGGGCTAGTGACGTCATCTTGCACCTAAATTGGAAATATCTCATTCTATGTTAATACATATAAAATTAAACCCAGACGTTATACGTCATTCGATATTTGAGTCAAGAAAAATGATGTGCTTCAAGTCGAGGAAAGTGTTCGAAATCGGAAATGTACAAGAAGTACTCGACGTGTAAGTGAAATTCGAAGACGATTCTTTTCATTTTACTTCGATGAGAGATCGTGGAAAAGAGAGATGAAGAAGAAAGGGAGAGAAAGAAAAGATGATGTAAAAATGGGAGAGGGAAGAAGTATCAGAAAACGAAAAAGTGAGGGAACGGTTCAAACCAAAGAAGGAAAATACGTCAACGAATACAAATAGCCTGAGGGAGAATCAAAATGGAAATAGTATGGGAAGGGCGGATAAAATGAGCTAGAGGGGGAAGATAGTGTAGGAAAAGATGGAGAAGAAAAAATTAGAAAATAGAAAGTGAATTTTTCAGAGAAGAAAACAGGAACCCTTTCTCTGACTCTGACTCACTAACTTGCTGTTGTCGTTCATTCGAGGGATCAGACTCGAATCGATTTTTCGCGTAGGCTGCTGCCTGCAAAAATAATGTGATCTCGTCTGAGACTTCGCGCACTAATTCTGCACTTTTTTTTTTCTCTAGCGCGTAAAAGCTACAATTTCCTTGACAAATTACGTAGTTAGAAAAAAATTAGGTAAAAATATTTCGTTTAACTAACGTGTAACGTTCATTTCTACAGCGTTATAAAAATACGAACGCTACAAAAATAGCATTAATGGTTAATCCTAATTTCGTTCCTAAAGAATCGGTTAAATGAGATATGAGCCTATTGAACCTGAACCGACATTTTTCCTTTCTCTGTCTAGACTCCTCTCGAAATTCGATGCTCTCTAACTTCGTCTGCTTCTTTCTCCCTCAATTTCCTTTATTATTTCTCCTTCTTTACCTATGGCTCGCAGAGGCTTCTGCCTGAACGAAGGTAAACACGCCAGGTAACGAGAAATATGTGGGGCTAGAGTGAGAAATTTCGAAGAAATGGGGGAAAAGTTCAAATTTTAAGGAAAAGTGCAAATTTGCTTTAAATTGTAAAAAATTTGATAGGTGAAAGTTGAAATGTACGTTTCAAGATAACGCTTATAAAATATATGAACTTCCTGGTAGTACTTTATGAATGCAATTGAAAATATAAAAATTTACGCTTAAAAGCACTAATGAGATCAGGCATATTCAAGTTTTTTCATTAAATTCCAAGAAAAATGTTGATATTTTTCAACTTATCTACAGACGCTGGGACGTTTTTCACCGCAAAAATTGTCATCATCTCTCGTCCCATTATTAAGGATAGTAATTCAAACGCTAATTGGAATAATTCACGCCCCACATAAAGGAGGATATTTGCGGTGGAAAACGTTCAAACGTTTGCTTATCTAAAGAGTAGCTCTGATTATCAGTCGCGTATCGTAAATCATCGATAAAACTGTAATCCTTTGTATTTCAGCATTCATTTGACTCTTTGTTGGGGTCCATAAACTCGGTGAGAACAAAGAAAGCCTGATTGACTTGGATATTGGGTTAGGTAAAATGGATAGGTAAGAAGCAGCTGTTCGGAATATAACTTATCCAAACACATTAAGAAAGGATCACTTACAGGTCAATTGACTCTTATCATTTATTGTTGATCCTGAAATCTGGGATGCGCGTGCAAAGTGGTGCAGTTATTTTTAGTGGCTAGAAAATCGAGAAATAGGACGCGAGAAGGAGAGAGACTGACCTAAGATCGCTTCTTTCTTCCACCTCATTTTCGGTCTACCAGATTTCAACCATCAACAATAGTAGCTATAGTTGTGTGATACGAGTTAATTCAATAGTTCAAGGATGATGGCATGATCTAAATTGAACTTATTTAATTTATTAAATATGCCATTATGCGATTATTCTTTGAATCATCACATGTAATGGCCCTCTGAGATGTTGAAACCTATGGAATAATTTAAAATTTTTCAAAGCACTGTCCAGGCCAGGGCTGTCGACAAAGAACTCGCTGACGGATGCTTATAAACACTCATCAAATGATAAAGCATGGGAAGGACAAAAGTGGTTATGATGTTGCGCATGTTATACAAGGTGAGATTTTAAGTCCGCGTACAGCCCTAACTGTCCTATCTGTTGATTGTGGAGAACTATTTTAAATCTACCATGCTCAGACCTAGGGAGGACGATCGTCAGAAACCTCTAGTATATTTCTTAGAAAATTTCTATCTCTGACCTTCTAGAAGCCAAAATTTCTACCAGTGTGACCGGATATCATAACTATGATTTCATTCGTGCGACCTACCCCTATAGTTTATTTTCATCTGACGAAAGTGCCTCCAGGTCTGACCATGCTGAAGCTTTAAACTCATTTTTAATTTGAAAATTCGTTTATTAATCACAAGTTTTTTACAATGTCAAATTTTAGAAAAAAAAAATGCAACACTGCTTGAAATGACTAGATTTCATTCAAAAATTAAATTACAATTCAAACTTCATCAGTCCACATTTCTTTAGTGGGAATTAACAAATAAATGGAAGATTTGCGGGAAGTGGGTCGTAAAATTCGAATGAATAATGGCTTGGAAAATCGGCTATTATCAAATTGAACACTGTGTTTTCGCTATCTTTGAACATAGAAAAGTTAGAGACGAAGAGGGAATAATAATGTAAGAATGAGTGAAAAAATTGGATAATGATCTTGTGAATTGGCGAAAAATGAGCGGAACGGGAGATCGTAAACCAATCAAATAAAATTATGTCTGAGAATCCGATCATAATTGATTTACTTCAGAATTAAAAAAATAAATTTCTGAAAGGTTCTACAGTGAAAAAAAACTATTTTTAACAACAAAAATTCAATGAATTAAAAGGTATTTCCGATGAAATGTTATGGGACAAGGTTAAGAAATAAAGAGATCCAAAATGTGCTTGAATTTTGCAGATAAAGTAAGAAAAATCGACTCGTATAGATCAGAGAAATAGACGTCATAAACTGTTAAGCATAGGGCCACAACGTTGAGATTCATGGAATGTCGAAGTTTCGGTAAAAGTCTATCTTTCGGAGATTTCAAATCTCAATCCTCATTTTTATTGTTCGTATGCAAAATTTTCGAAAGATAAACTTGAAGCAATCTTAGTAAAAAATACAGGGCTACTTCGTTAGCCACTAGACTACGATGTCAGTCTTTGTCACCATTGAGCGGGGTATCTGAGGGCCATCATCGCAGCTTTCGCTGGATCCTGGCCGGTGGCCTGAGCGTTAGCCACCGCAGCTGCCGCGAGGGCACTGGCCTGGGCGAATTTAACCCTCTCGACTTCGGCCTCCTGCATCCGCTTGTTCTTCGCTCGACGGTTCTGAAATTGAGATAGCATTTTTTAATCCGAAAATCAAGAGCTTTGTTTTGATATATAAGGCAATCTTTCATATTTCGCTTAGAATTTCACTGTTTGTATCGTCCTATTCAGCGAGTTCTGAGCTACATTTTGATGCAGCATTTATAATCAAGGCTGTAAATGTTTAGACACGCGCGTGTTTAAACATCTACAGCCCTGTTTGCAATTTCTGTTCAAAATTTTCCTACTTTATTATTACGAAATTTTGTTTGTTCTCTAGTGGATTTCCTCTTTTTTGTAATTTTTCTTGCCTGTAATTATTCATATAATTCGAATAATTCGCTTGGGATAATCGCTTGCAAACTAATTATTTGACGGGACCGTCGGTCGTTTATGAAATTGAGTTATTGTGTGCATAAACTAACAAAGAACAACCCCTTTTCTCCCTTACTTTCTCTGCTCGGCATCTTTTTCGCATGCTCCTGCACTATTTCACCCTCACCTCTGGTGGCCTGGACTCGTCTTCAGAAAGTTAGAGTATGGGAGAAGAAAAGAAAGAAGCGAAACAATTTAACTTCGGACTAAAGAGGAATAAGAGCACTATATGCTTATGATATCCAGAATAATTCGAATAATTACATCGTCGATCATTAGAAGGAGCACATCTAGCAAAACTATCAACCAATTTTCATCTTGACAATTAATTTGCAGCAGAGCAGAGCAGAACCAAGGGTCATTCATATTCGAGTTACGAGAAATACTTACTTACGAGTTTTGGATGAGGAGTGTAATATCGAGGAAGTGAAATTTGAAAATGTATGCTTCAAAAGTGAATAATCCAAGAATTTGTTTAAATAAAATGACTTAAATACAGCTGTTTGACACATGTTTCCAAATAATACAAGGCAGAGTAATATGATCGTCTATATTATTATTTTGAGCATAAATCGATCGCATTTGACAAAATTTGCCCCCCAAATGTTTTTCTCTCCTAAAATATTCCCTCGAAATTTCTAAATCCTGCCCGAAAACGATCAAATCAACATTTTTCTTCATTTTACCGCTAACTTTCTTTGATTTTCTCTGAAACAAGGAGAGGGGAATTTCACCTTCGTTTCCTCTTCTCATTGTCGTTATCTTTCAAAAATTTCCTTTCCTCTGCGTGTATGCTATATTTCAATGATTAAGGATAGACTAGATGGGTAGAGTCAGAAGGTACGAGACGCGTGCGGTGCGCTCTGCGGGGTGCCATTTTTGGGCAGGAAGACCCCCAATCACTTACCCCACTAATGATAGAACCATTTATCAACTCATTAGCTTAGAATTGTGACAAAGAGAAATTCAGGCAATATGTTTGAAGGAAAGATGAGAATAAATGAACAAATGATAATACGATAAAGATATATTGACAAAGCTAATTCATATTTGTCTATTGATACTGATAGAGATATGCATAGATTAAATTTCGCATTTTCGAAGTTTCATTTTAATTTTCCTGAAACATAACTTATTTGATGTTGGTATTATATCAATTTACAGACTGGATGAAAAGCTCGAAAGAATTAGGTCATTCTTCAAAGTCTTGGATTTCAAGCCTCTTAAAACTTATCCTATCTTTCTTTTTATAAATGATAGAAAGGATTTTAGCAATGGATCAAATTAAATTTTATTAAATTTGATTTACATATTTTCTTAAACCCACTCTATCTGAAGTAAAATCAATTTCATTCTGATAAGTTTATCCTGACTATTTTTAATCTACCCTGACTACAGTAATTACACAATCCTTTTTTCCTAAATTAGAATGAGATTTGTGAGAAATCGCTAATCTGCCAATAAATCAGGCTTTCACCATCGTCGGTCATTGACAGTCTTTATGTATTGTGCAGATGGTAAAAATTTCTCTCTATGTTCTCTCAAAATGCCACACTATTTCTCTACGTCTTTTTCTTTTCCTTGAAAACTCCCATATTATTTCTCGATTTTTGATGTGCACATTCTCAGTCAATCAACCAGTGGAAAAATGTGTCAAAGGGGGCGGAATTTTACGCCCGACCGGATTTATCCGAATTATTAGCGAAATTGCGTAATTGACATATTTTGACGGGTTGATGAGGCATTTTGTATTTTGTGAAAAGACTAACTGAAAACTAGCTTACAAATGTTTCAAAATTTCCAAGGGCTATTTGGTATTTATGAAAAGTTTGTTTGATCTTTCTAAGCAAGCATACCAATATTTTATGGTATAAGTTTTCAAATTTTTCAAACCAGTTTCAATGAAAGCTATTCCTAATTGAACACCATTGACAAGATTTCTAGTAACTCAAAATGCCCTCTCTAAACTCAAAATCCCCTACACAATATTTATGCGACTCTCTTCTACAGTACTTGATTACATCATCCTTCTCTTAGGTCAATCATTTTCCACTTATCTTATTTAATAATCCATTTCAATTTATGACCGAGATATTATAAAATCCCGCGCGTCAGGAAGCTGGTTTTAAAGCGTCACGAAATCCGAATATGTGCCGAGAAATATTGCGAAAAAAGAGAAGAAAAGACAAAAATAGAGCAGCAGAATCTATTACCGTATGCGATTTATATTAGCCAGCTGGCTTTGCACTCTTAAATTGAGATGTGTTAAATAGCGGCATGCAGCAGCGCGATTGCCGCTGAAAAATTAATAGCAATAAAACGCCATTGCATAGAGAAAGAAAATTACTTTTTACAAAAAAAAAACTAAAACTAATATAACTTTTCAAAAGTTCAACCTATTTTTGTATAAATTTTCTCATAATTAGATATCATCATATGTTTCATGATCCAAGAAAAAGTTTGGTATTTATTTACAAAGATTCGGAAAATTACCGTACTAGATATCAATCTTTCTTCACACCCTTCATCTATCAAAAAGTAAATATTACCGTACGTCAAAAAGGAAGTGCGCATGCCTGTATGGACTATAATTAGATAGGCATATCTTTTAGATATAGTGATATAAATGCAGGAAAAGATGAAGAATACTGAGAAATATTATGGGAAAATAGACATTCGCGTGTCTCCCTAGTTAAGATCTATTTACGCAGATTTATTGAGCGATTAGGAGATACTTTGAGGAGGTCGTAAAAATGTTCGCATTTCCTTGTGAGAAGAGACGATGGATTTCAGACATCAAATTATTTGAAGATTTGAGATGAATTAGAAATAATTTAAGCAATGTTTAGCTTTTCCTAAGAAAGAAATGAAATTTCAAATTTTTATCGCATTTGGAGGTTATGAATTAAATTTTCGTGAAGTTTAAACAATGTAATTTTGTTTTGTAAGACTTCAAATATTGCGTATCACGTGTGGGTTTAATTTATAAATTAACTAGCCTTGTTCCCATTAGGTGAGGTTGGCTGCCCTCAGTCCGTAATGGGACAGACGGCCTATCCTAGCCACACAGGACTAGTGGCCCGTCCCGAGGACAGACTGTTGTTGTGTGCAACAGCCGAGGGATTTTAGGCAAATTTCCCGTGGTATCAAGTATAGGTTTAATTTGATGCATTGTACACGATAAATTTTGCTTAAATAATAAGAGAGACGGTACCTGGAACCAAATCTTGCACTGTGTTTCAGTGAGCTTCAGGGATGCGGAAAATTCAGCCCGCTCGGCGATACTCAGGTACTGTTTCTGAAACAAAGATTCGGGGCCTCAAATTTTATGTTTCAAAAATTGTCAAACCTGTCTAAACTTGTGCTCCAGTGCCAAGAGCTGTTGCGACGAAAATGGAGTTCGAGGCTTTCTGTTGTTCTTATGCTTCCTTAACATGCATTTCGAAAGACCGATGCGCATTTTCGCTTCCTCGGATACTGAAAACTCAAATTGCAAATGAAGATCAACTTTAAATTCATACAGGGTGATTCACTCCTCGTGTCAGACGAATTCGACGTAGGCCAGGTTAAGTTGGCAATTTGGTTTGGCGACGATCCAGAGGACTCTGGTGAGCTATCCGAAATCGGGAGGTGCGGGAGGCTGGAAAATTGAACAATTTTCAAAATTCACAAATTTTTGCTTCTGAGTAATATTTATTACATCTTTTAAAAATAGGACGAAATTTCAATAAACCGAAATTTTTAACTTACCCGGCCTGATTCAGGAACAGCACAGTGGGGTCGAAGGGGTTGGTAAAGTTGAACTGATAAGGGCTTATCAGATGTGGTTGAAGAGTGGGGGTTTGTAGTAGAGAAGCATTCAGTTGGGGCTAAATTAGAATGTTTAGCGGTGAGATCGAAACATCATTTTATATGCGTACGATGAGATTATTCATGATCTCTGGCGATTGTAGGATTGGAGATAGAGCGGTGGGCTTTGATATGGCGTGGTTCTGAAATTACGACTTGAAGTCTAGGTTTCTAAAACTGCCAGAAAAGTTTCCGAAACTTCGACAAATGTTTCGGAAACTTACCAAAGTTCCCCAAACTCACCTGATCGAGAATAGACTCGACGCTGAACATCGAGGGCTTTCTGGGCTTTTCAGGGCTTATCATCGCAGTTCCTAAAACGACTACTTTTAGCCTGACCCGAGCGTAACCACACGCTGGCTGCGAAAATTACAAAACGAAGTAATTTGAAGTGCCTAGAAATTATCATCATTACCCACTATGTGTCATTAGCGCGGAAAATGATGCGCCATAAAAGTTCCGAGAAATAGTATTTTACACGAAGAAAGGGTAGAGAAAACGAAACAATGAATTAAGCGCCCCGTCCAAAATTGGGAAGGTCCTAACAATTTCTTAATTTGAAGAAAGAGCCAATTTCCTTTTCGCCTAGGCCTATATCACTTTAATTTGGCACACACTTTTGGCAACCAAAAATCTCTAGCCCTATGATTAAAGATATACCTTGAAAAATGACTATGGTAATTTTAAATTCTCTGTGTATATGATTATTTGATGTGCTTAATGACACCAGAGTAAATACCGAAATGTTGTAAATTAAGCACACACACACACACGTGAGGGCCGCTAATGAATTAATTTAGAATTTAACTTGATTTGATGAAACAAACTTTCGCGGGCCAATTCAATACAATTCCATCGTAATCTGAGAATGATTGGCATGCGTTACGGGACTTTAGAAGTTTAGGAAAAACAGTTCAAAGTGATGCCTTTTCATGTCGTAGCCAGACATTCAGATATTCAGACGGCTATTTGGAAACCTCAAGCCATGCGAAATAGGGTGAGGGGGATGGTAGGGAAAACGACTCTTTTCTCACACTATTTCACATGGCTGAGGACTTGAGGTTTCCAAGTTGCCATTTCAAACAGATCCTATAAGTTACAAAAGTTTTCTCTCAGAATAATATGTGCCTTCAAACGGATGAGTGAAAATTTGCTCGAAGCATTCCTTTTATACCTCCCAAAAATAATTGCTGAACTAGATGCTGTTTAGATCAAATTATATGACGATTTGAAGCTCTGGTAACTCAAAAATGATGCATTATTTTCTATAAAATAGCTCGTGGTTCTAGAAATTTTGCAATTTCACTACCCACCCCCATAGGTCGGCATTTTCGAAATTTGCGCACTTGCGTCAAACCCGGGAAATTTTTAGCTCAAATAGCTCAAAAGTAGTGTAATTGTGAGATAATTGTGAGATAATTTTGACCTGAAGATATGCAGAATTAATAAATTTAATGGAACTATGAGCTATATGAGCGAACATTGAAAATTTTCGTACAAAACTCATTTTTGTCGTCCAGAAAAATTTCACTTCCTTTGACATTTGCTAGGCATAATTATCACATACATGAGAAGACAATTTCGCTAATAAAAAATTTTTAAGTGATCAAAGTGTAAAATATTTCATATACATAATTAAGCATACTGTAATTGGTGTACATATGAAATTTCATATATAATGGATGGGAAATAATATGGTCCGTTAAAAACGCGGCTAACGCTTGATAATTAACACCCTAAAATGTGCGGAAATCTAGACTTCACCGCACACCGGATAACGAATAATGATCTTATATTATGCCAGATTTTGCCTAGCTTCTGCTGCCTCTTAAATTTCAATTGTCTTTAGATGGAATATCTTTTAGTCTCTCAAAATTAAGCGCTATTTCCTTGCTACCAGATTTGGGCCGCGCGCTTCCCCGCTAAATTGCTTAGCAAACAATCGTCAAATCATCATCAAGCGCGTTAAGATATAAGATTGAGCATTAAGCGCGTCAATAAGGATATAACGATTACGGTATCTTTGCAGATGCGCTAGAAAATTGATAGATGAAATTGGAATTTTATGGGCTATAAAATAACGATCCTTAAATAATTAATAATTAACTCTAATTAAATTGGGATAATTAGGAAAAAGAGAATGCAACGGTTACAATTAAATCTGGCCTCTCGTACTTTTTACCCCCGTTTTCTGGAAAATAGCAAGGGAAAGAGGGAAAAAACGCGGGTAAAAGGTACGAAAGGGTAAGGGTAACTTAGGGGGTAAAAATACAAGAGACTAACCCTAAGAAACTTAGAATCACTAAAAATTCGAATGTTGTTGATCATTAACTAATTAACGAAATAGTAAAGATGATTTATTGTAAGAATTAAGTTACGAACTCAGAGTTTAAATTAAAAATGGAAAACTAATACTCCAAAATTCTTCCCGAATTGATGGTATATCGGTAGTGGTGTGTTAATTAACGAAAGCGAATAGCTGATAGTTAATGACTAAGACAAAGTTCTTTCTCCATCACATCTCTCGATTCTCTTCAGAGACAATCACTATTTCCGCCTTCCTTTGCCTCTTTTTATTCTTTGGCCACGCCCCCTTTCCGCCTAAATTTTCGGCGCATCGCTCTTATAATGAAAGAGGAATAGAGAGTATACGGTGAGTTAATGTCCTAATGTCAATTCGATGAGTAGTCAAGTTGGTGGATATAAACAAGTATATTTAAATTGTGTAAATTATTTGCATAATTTTACTACTCGAGCAACGCGCAGAGCAACATTCGAATCTTATTGATAAAGCGATTTATTGAAACTTAAATAAAAATCGCAAATGATGAAAATAGTTTACAGAAAATTTTGAAAATTGTATTGATTTTCATATGCTAGAGATAAAAAAACATTGAAATTCAGACTTTTGAGTAACTCATAGGCAAATTTTAGAAACATATTACAATTGACCGATGATAAAATCTCGAATTTCCAAAATCCTCGCCAACTTTGTCCGTCTGATACCCGGAAATCCTGTAATTCTGTGAATCTCTCACTTTGTCGCCGTCTTTTGAAGTTCCAGAATTCGCTCAAGTCACTCCTCGGTGCGAAATTCGTCCTAAAATGGGAAACATTACGCCTTTTCCAAAACTTCTCTGCGTCCTTACCTTCTCCAAATGTTTTACCATAGGACTAGAGGTGAGAAACAAGTGTTACCCTACAGTAATACTAGACAGAGTTTCCTATCTTTATACACATGGGAAGGGCATGGAGTAGAGTTTAGGTAAAAACTAATAGGTGAGAATTCAGGTGCAAGTGACAACATTCACTGAACATGAAAACGCGCGTATAACCTTAGGACATAGAGTTCATATTAACCCTAAATCGGCGTTCCTTTGATATAATGCTAAAAGCATTGTAGGGGGATTGACAGGAAATAGGATTAAACTGAGGAAAATATAACTGTTTTTGAGAGAGATACGATTAGATATTATAGAGGTTATTGGATTTAAGGAGAGAAAAAACGCGGATAAATGAAAAGAGATGATTATTATATAAGTACGGTGATTTACAAGGGTTATCCACTTTGTAGGAATCAAAGAGAATGGCTTAATTTTACTGTGAGAAATTGTAAAGAGCCGGTATTTGAAGATGAGCTAATGGGAATATTTTTATTGTAGGCTTTAAAAATGTCATATTTTAATTGAAATTTTATCGGATATTCCGTTTCGGTCTCTGAAATAACTGAAATATTCTAAATTTCAAAAAACGCTTTATGTGTGCTTCAGAGAAATTCGAATTCTCATTTTGATGTTATATATTTTTGAATAAAATGTGTCGATTTTCCCTTGATTGTTTATTTGCAAAGAAATCGCTTAAATTCAATAAATTCATCATTTCTTTTTTCCTCGAAAGCCTGACAATATGGGTGGTCACTTTCAACTTTAGCTTGGATTTGTTTAGAAGCTGACAAAATTAATGACCGTTCATTGTCAAAGATGAACTCGAATGGTCCGCTAACCGTGTTATTCTTTTCTAAATAAACTTCAAAAACCCTAAAGATATCTCTAAAAAATCCAATGAATTCCCTTTTCCTTCAAGATTAAACCCTAATCTTACACACCCGGATATTGTCTATTAATTTGAGTCTTTATCGGCTTGAAAAGACCTCATTACCATATGACATGGAAATTAGCATAAAGCTCTGTGTACCCTCAGCCTTTTTTCATAAAATATTGCTAAATTAGCATGAAATACGTAATTTTCGTTTAATTTTCGGCAAAATTCAAAGGGGAAACTTGTAGATTAAACTACGGTAAATCCCAGGGCTATACGCAGCTCTAATGTAAAAGGTTCTGATTCAAGTAGTCTGGGAAAATATGATGATACTAAAACAAAAATATCTATACCTATTTCTAGAGCTTTCATTACCCCCACAAACCGCGATAATTATGGCTTTTACTGCACACTGGATATTAATATAATTGGTAAGTTATTGACGCAAATTGCTAGCAGAAATAGTTAAAAATTCGATTTTCCACAATAAAATTATGATGTGTTCGAAAAAATTCAAATGACAGGGATTAATTTAAGTAAAATACTGTGGGTTCGTCATAATGTATCGAAGCTGAAGCTTAAGTATTGGGGAAAGTTGACTGAAATTCTGCAAGTTCAAAAATTTTAAAGTTCTATAAAGTCATGCGTAAATGAACCGCTTATTTTGGGCCTCCTGAAAATGTCGCGTTCTTTCTGAACTTGAAAATTCTTCATGATATTTTAACCGGAAATTTTCAACAACACATGCTACACCAGGTCCAATGGGGCTCTAATTATTTCCTCAGCTCAATTCTATCAGCCAAATAATGTCCGTCAATCAACAAAATAAACGTAGAAATGAGTGTAACAAATTTGTGCCAGTGTTTTCTTTTTGATTTAACTTTTTATCGCCACAATTATCAAACGTGTTAAAAAGCAAATATATATTCAGAAAACGATATATATGTATGTAACTACAAAACTATTTTTTTTTTAAAATATGCATTAAGTTTAAAGGTTACAGTAATCTAGCCATAAATTAAAATGTTCTTAGGTAATTGTCAAATGATCGATCATAGTCATGATTAAACGATATGGTAATGTCGTTTACTTCGATTTTCCCACAGGCGTCTATACACCGATCTGTTATATTTGAGCTGGCAGATACAGGAAACTAGATGAATCAGATAAGCGGAAGAAAATTGATATATGTTACAAGAAAATTCAAATCTAGTCGAATAATATTGAAGTTAATTCACCTGTAGCCTACCAACCGGCGAAAAATAAATATTTAAAAAAATACGAATAAAATTTGATGACGTTGAAAGCTCAATGACTTTAGCCTAGGAAGGCAACTTGCAAACCTCGAATCATACGAAATAGTATGAGAAAAGAATCGTTTTCCCTACCATCCCTCTCACTCTATTTCGCATGGCTTGAGGTTTCCAAATAGCCGCTCAGAAGATATGTATGTTCAATTCAAGAAAATTATATTCTTAGCTTATGATGACCTAAAGAAAATGGTAAATAAATACTCTTCCAGACAAATTCCAGGCCTTAGTTTGTCTTTGATTGATATGTTATTTTTGCCAGTCTCTTAAAATCAACCGACCGGTGTACCAATTTGCCTCTTCTTCAGCGATGTGAGTGATTCTGTAGGAAATGCATCCACATCAATCTTCATTGAGCATCCATTAGTGAAGAAGTCAAAGAGAGGGGGCCGGCTGATCACTTTGAGAGGAAAGATAAAGCGTAGATGAGAGAGGGATATAGGTGGATTTAAGAAAATTTAGGGTGTTAAAGAGCTATCTTAAGGCTAGTTAGCTGAATTTAGGCCTATCTAAACAATTTGAGATAATTTTTGATCAATATTTGATTTGACTGATTTTGAGTTATAGATGGTCTAACCAATGATAGGAATTTTTATATCCTGATCGAGTTATCTGAAGACAGAATCAATTGTGCAATTTGTGCTTTCAAAAGAATGTTCGAGCAATTAGCTTTTTGAAGAGATATGGATCAAGGTAATTCATTACAACTCTTTAGGGGCTGGGAAATTATAATTCTGCGATGAAAAGATGAATGTCGTCATTATTTAACAGTTGTTGTCCCTGTATTCGTGCTCTAATGATAACATTGACATTGCTCCGATTGTCGGTGGGGCGCATGTCCAACTCAATCCACTTTTCATTTTGTGAAGGAAATTAACAACTGTCAAGAGGCAATTTGCTGAGTTGGAGAGTGATGGAAGACAAATTTTTGAGAGCCAAGAGATATGAGGGGGTCTTCTTACTGTAGTTTTAAACATTTTGAGAAAGTTGTGATCTTTAATCTAACGAAAATAAGGCCAACGCATTAAAAATGATATTTCTAGGCATAAATTTGGACTTCTCTGAAATATATCAAAAATTTCGTTATTTCAATTTTTCAAACCATGGTCAAGGGTGTCGACAAAGAACTCACTGACGAATGTCTATAAACACTCATCACATGATAAAGCATGGAAGAAACAAAAGTGGTTATGATATTGCTCATCACATTTTCGACCTTCCAGATTTCGGACACCAAAAACAATACACCACTATGCAATGTTTATGGATATCAGTTCTGTCGGGTTGTCACTAAACAATTGACTTTTGATATGACCCCTATCTCCTAGAGCTTAAGATAATATATGCTCTCCGGCCTTGTTATATTGCCTTTTCCACTATATATTATCGTTCGAGCAACTGTTTTACTCACTTTGTTGAGTGAATTTTATCGCATATCTTGTCTTTGTGATCTCTAAAAGTTCCCTTATATCTCGTTTTCTATGCCCTACGATCAAATTGAGCCCTCGATTAACCAATTAATCGCCCCGGGATCAAAGATATTGGAAGATATGTGAGAGAAATAGAGAAGAAAGTTAAGAGATTAGAAAGACGAAAGACAAATTTGAAAGACGATGAAGAAAGATAAGAAAAAGAAGCAAAGGAAAAGCTAGAGATAATAATTAATTCAGCAACAAAGATATGGAAATAAAGTGGAAATGAAGAGAGGGCAAAGATGTCAAACAAAGAAGAGAAACCAAGACAAGGATAAAAGACAAACTTAGAGACAAAGACAACGCTACTGAGGGCCAAATTGATGGAATCAATCACCCTGAAACAACATTATCGGGGCGCCACTTGGCTTGCTTGCTGATGAAAGCGACAAATCGCTAAGACGAAGAAAAAATCCCCGGGCTAAAAAACTAAATCTAAATCAAACATTTACTTAAAAATAAATCAATTAAAAATTAAATTATGAATGAATGAAATTGACAAAATATAGAAATAGTAGGATTTTTTATCCCTTTCCTAGTCGCGATCGCACTCAACAGTGACCGAATGCAAGGCAATGAATGATTCGGAAACTCCGTTTCACTTGAATTCCTGATCACTCACTTTCACAAAACAACACCGTTGATTTTGATTATCGTGTTTATCCGTAGTGTGAAGAGTGGTGACGAGATGAGATTGAGATCAACGAGAATGAGATGTTGGGGAATGCTAATTTTGTGGATGAGGAATTCTGCCTGTACAACAAAATGAGAAATTTATTTATTTACCAATAAATACAATACAAATTATTTAAATGCAATGATCACGAATTAAATTATCGTTTAGTGAAAACATCAAAATTAATTTTAAAAAATAATAAAATAAATGATTAAGCTATGACAATTATTATGATTCTAGATCACATTATAATTTATTACTAGACGCACTTATTAAATTTACAAATTACTTATAAAGCTTAGAAAATTAAGGTTTAGAGAAAAAGCTGGTGATAGGCTTCTGCTGAGATCCGATATTCAACTTTCTCTTGGCAGTTCTTTGCGGTTTCTCAATCTTTTTAGGCTTTGCACTATTCGATGCATTGCTCTGAGAGTTGGTTCTGACTCCGAAGACCTTCGGCTTGATTTTAGGAGTATTGCTCAGACCATCCTGAAAATTAGAAATGCTTCAGAAAAAGAAAATCATGTCAGAAGCTATATAAAAATACTTTGGCAACCTGTAAATGACGGAATGGCATAACACGAAATGACGACGAAACGCTTTTTAGTATTTGACGAAACTTAAAAACGACTGAACGCAATAGAAATTGATAGGGTTTGTGCAGAAAAAGGAGCCATTTCGCGTTACGCTATTTACAAACTGCCAAACAATTCTATGATTCAGTTGCAGTTAACGAGAAACAAGATATTTTATACGTTTAAAAAAATTACTACAGTCACAAAATGATTTTATTACCTTGTTATTATCATCCTGTGATTTTCCATTCTTCGAATTCGGACCGATATTTTCCTTCTCCTCATCCAAAAGTTCTTCATGAATGCTCATTTTAGGCAAACGGCTAATCCTGATCGGAGTGGGAGTTGAGTTATTCACGAAATTAGCTAGTTCCATTGGCTCGTCAGAATTTTCCTGATTTTCGTCAATATTTGCCTGATCCTTAGGACTTTAAATGCTCAGACGCGTGTACACGCATAACGAAAGTCTTTTTGAGAGAACATGCTCTTTTCTCTTTCTCGAAAAGACTATCTCGTTATGCGTATACATGCGCGAGTCTAAAAATTTACAGACCTGCTGATCTTCTGGAGCTTCAGGCGATGTGAAGAAATTCAGTGTAGGTTTAGCTCTGGGGGTTCTGAATTTTAAATCTCTAAAAATTTAAACGACTCTAGAAACTTGAAGTTGGGCGAAACCGAATTTTGTTTCACTTCAATGGTGTCCAAGGCAGTCAATCTATCCAGGAAATGATAGCAAATTAGCTGCGCCTCACTTATGAAAATCGGCTTCTGTAATTTCAAAGTTCCAAAATACTCTTGATGTTTTTTATAAGATGAGCGTTGCCTAGCGGAAAGAGTAGAGACGTTGGTGCGAACCGCGAAACGAAAATAGTGTGAGAAGAGGGGGGAGCGTGGCGAAGACGAAGGCGGACAAGAAGGAAAGGTCTCGCACCGGCGTCAGAGCCCAGAAGTAGAGGTAACGTCATCTCATATTGTTGATGCCCAAATCTGGGAGGCGTGCAAAGTGGTGCAATTATTTTTAGTAGTTAGAAAATCGAGAAATAGCGCGCGAAAAGGGGAAAGAGACGGGCTAAAATCGCTTCTTTCTTCCACCTCATTTTCGGCCTACCAGATTTGGGCATCAACAATAAATAATGGAGAGTAATCCCTTGAAATTTAATTATCCTACCTTGCAGACCCTCGAAGAAATATTGTTGAAGATTTTGAAGTTCCTGTGAACTTCTTCAATGTGGGTCTTCAGAAAGTTCTGGGCTGTTCGAATTTTGGAACAAAAGGAGAACTTGTCGGTTGATAGAAGGAATTGAGCTGCGATATTCACTGATTGGAGGAGGGATCTTCTAAAAATGAATCTCATAAGAAAAGGGTCTTTGAAAAGTGATTCTATAAAATAGTTTGTCTAAAAGTGGATATTAAAATTATTACTTTCTAAGAATGAATATCCGAAAATGTCTACTTTAAGAAAAGAAAGACTCTCTCAAATAAGGCCACTCTTACCTGACATAGATTGGCAGATGGGTTCATGTAAGAAAAGGATAGAAAGATCAAGATTACTGTAAACGAAGATAGTCCTACTTGCTACATCCTTCCGTATTCCCAATTTGTTCTTGAATTTTATCAATAGCTCTATCGAATTGTCTCAGAAAATGAATATGCTCATTCAGCACCTCGTTAGTCGAATCGTAATTATCAGCGATATTGGACTTCATTACATAAGAAAGCAGGGTCTAAAATATGCTAATTTTTAAACTTCGACAAGTTTGCCTACTTGAAAAATCGTCAACCTCCCGTCAGCGGCTAATTTCTTTAGTGTCGGTAAAATCTGAGGGCATAAAATTGTGAATAATCTTGAAGCACTCCAGGAATTCTAAATTTAACAGGCTATTCGGAAACCACACGACATCACAACACCTCAAGACATGCGAAATAATGTGTATGGTTAGAGTAGGGTATTGAGCTGATAGGATTTCTTTTCTCCACACACTATCTCGCACGTCGTGAGATCTTGAATGTCGTGCGGTTTACAACGTCGCAAATTTAACATATATTTTAACGCTATGTTAATGTTTCGAACCTTCTGATCAATAGCCAGGGATAAAATGCATCCGATCAGGTCGATATGCTCCTTCTGAAATTAGGATATTGGATTACGATAACTGAAGGGGTACTGACAGGTTGCAAGGCTAGCATATTCATGACAGCTTATCTAAGGGGGCATCAATAACATAGTCTTAGATTCGAAGGTTTATTCACAAAGCGTTTGAGTTATGAAGTGTGAATGAAGGAACGCCTATTGTGAGAAAGGGCTATCTGATTTGTTAATCTAGGAATATAATGGAGGGGATTAGATTTTCTAGGCTAGGCAATCATATGTTAAATCTCAAGAAAACCATGAAATTCTTAAAGCAAATTCTTGAAACTTACAAAATCCTCAACATTTTCCACGATATTTTCTTCGGCTTTCGAAATTTTTAACTCGAATTTTTCTTCGATCCATTCATTTTCCCTATCTCCTGCCACGATAAATTCAAAATTATCAAAAGCACCACGAAGTTCATCGGTCAAAAAGTGATTCGAAATCAGATCCTGTAGCTCGTTTTCACAGATTCTCCAGTCGGGCTTTTGCTGGATAATCTGAAAAAAAAGTTATTTTTTCCAGGTTCAACAATGAAAATAGCAACATATATCGTTGATTGGGGAGAACAAAGCCGATATATTTATGCAGCGATTAGAAATCGAATTTGGAGGAGCGAAATAGTGAGTCGCGTCGAAGAGAAACGAGATGAATAGCGTAATTTTTGAATATCGACGCGTTCTCACTCAACCGATAAATACCTGTTCGAGCCTTGACACTGTAGGCAAATGAGCGATTTTCACGAGTTGTCTAGTTTCGAACTTCTCCGAGAACCTTCTGAACAGGAAAATAGCAAGTTCCAAATCCGAGACGAATTTGATTTTATCCATTTCCTGAAAAGGAAAAGATTAATAAATTTAGCGTCGAAAAGCGTCTATCTATCTATCTTCAAATTGAAAATGGCGTTGGCGCGAATGCTAATAAAACCGTGCGGCCACTTTGCAATTTTCTCTTAACGAAGGAAAGAATGGTCGAATAAGCGAAAATCGATAATCGTTGTGATTTTTCGTGATCGCTTTTCATTTTTCTCTCAAAACTAGGAGATTTTGAAAAATTACGAATCATGGGCGACGTATCGCAGCCGGAAATCACGCAGTTCATGCGGGATAAAGTTAGTTTTTCAAGTTTTTGTTTCAAAATTACGGCTAACAATCAGCTGATTTCTTTCACAAATAGATAATTGCCCTAGTTATCTCGTTAACTACTCTAATTATCTATTTAATTACCCTAATTAAGGCGAACCGCTCCCGAATAGCGATTGAATCGTACTACGCGAACTCCGTGCGGCAATGCGTCGAGCGCGAGAACCGAGCCAAGAAACTCGAAGAGGAAATAACCGCCAAAGGTAATTAACTGTAATTACCTTAACTATCTCGATTCAATTATCTCCTCTTAACTGGCTAATTATCGTAGTTTAGGGCTTTCGGAGAAGGAAAAGGAAGAATCACGACAGGATCAGCACGCTAAGGAAACCGACTTTTTGAGGTATGCCAATTTTTCCTGAAATTTTAAGAACGAAATTTTCAGACTGAAAAGGACCAGGCTAACCGTGACTGATTTCGAAAGTTTAAAGGTTATCGGACGGGGCGCTTTCGGAGAGGTAGAATTTTTTCCTAAATCACTAATTAAAAACAAATTTGTTTGTAATTTTCAGGTTCGTCTTGTCCAAAAACACGACACCGGCCACATATACGCGATGAAGATTCTGCGAAAAGCGGAAATGTTAGAGAAAGAACAGGTGTATATTTGATTTATTTCATGCCTGACAAAAATACCCGCATAATTTCATTTCATATGTATTCATATCGTTGAGTGGAGAGCAAAGTCGATATTCATTCCGCAATTAGAAACCGAATTTGTAGCGAAATAGTGAATCGCGTCGAAGAGAAACGAAACGAATAACGTAATTTTTGAATATCGACGCGTTCTCCCCAATCAATAATACCTGAATCAATGGCTTCAGACGGCCCACGTCCGTGCGGAGAGGGACATTCTATCCGAAGCTGACTGCGAGTGGGTCGTCAAAATGTACTACTCCTTCCAGGATCTCATCAATCTGTATCTCGTCATGGAGTTCCTGCCGGGAGGTCCGATTTGTTTTTTAAAACCTATAATTTTTGACACTTGTTTTATAATCTATCAAACATTCACTATGATTTAATATCGAAAGGTAACGACATCGATATTTGGGATTTTTTGAAACAACGTTTTTATCAGTCTTGTGAGGGGAATATTACTGAAAAGATAGTAGTTTTGGATTTCTATTTTTGAACATATGTTTGATAAAATTGCAAAGTTTAGGCGACATGATGACCCTTCTAATCAAAAAGGATACACTTTCCGAAGAAGCTACCCAATTCTACATTGCCGAGGCTGCACTGGCTATTCAGGTAAACTTTTGATTTTATTATTTTTATCTTTTTTTCAATTTTGTTTCTTTATTTTATCTTTTATTTTTCATTCAGTTCATCCACAATTTGGATTTCATTCATCGCGATATCAAACCGGATAATTTGCTCTTGGATGCGAGGGTATCCCCTTTATTTTTCTTGAATTTCCTTTTTAGATCTTAAAGTTTTTGATACTCCCAATGTTAAGCATGATCGAGAAGAAAAGCAAGAGTTTTTCTCACTTTTCCTTTTCTTCTCGTTGTCGGCCACCGCGTCTGCTCATGCTATTTCTCTATGTCTCCTTCCTTGTTGTCATGTTTAACATTGGGAGTATCAAACATTTTGAGGTCTGTTCCTTTTGTATTTTGAACAATTTCAGGGCCACATAAAACTGTCGGACTTCGGTCTTTGCACCGGGCTCAAAAAGGTTCATCGAACTGAGCATTACCGGTATTTTTTTCTATTGTTTCGGTCAAATTAAATGAAAGCTCGTGTGTTGAAAAAATAGCGAGAAAAAACTAGAGGCACAGGAAATTGCGTGTCTCTCTTTCCATTGTCCCCCGCTGACTTTTTTCTCAGGGCTCTAGCCTCCTTCTTTGCGCATAGTTCATACGCGCATTTCTCGCAAGGCGTGTTTTGACACGAACTGTCACTTCATTTGATCGATACAATATTTTATGCCTTTTTAAAATGATTTTTTTTTCAGAAACTGGCCTTCCCAACTTCCCCCTGACTTTGTTTCAAAGCCGTTTGAATCGAAGCGAAAAGCCGAGACCTGGAAGAAATACAGGAGGGCTTTTGTAAGAAATTGAAAAAATTACAGAAAAAAGTTAATTCAGAAAATACAAATAAAAAAAAAACAATTCAGGCCTACTCAACCGTGGGCACACCGGACTACATAGCTCCTGAGGTGTTTCAGCCGAACGGCTACACCAAGTCCTGCGACTGGTGGAGTCTGGGTGTCATCATGTACGAAATGTTGATAGGTTGGGCATTTTTGTTAATTAAAAAACGATTTTCATAGCATTGCATTTTTCATCTGAAATCTTAGGAATAAAATAATAATAATAATATCTTTTTAATATTTTTTATTTTTAAAATCATATTTTGAGGCTACCCCCCATTCTGCTCCGAAACGCCCCAAGAGACCTATCGGAAAGTTGTCAACTGGCAGCAAACCCTGATTTTCCCTCCTGAACAGCCCATTTCCGTGGATGCTAAGGCGGTAATTTGAATTTATTCGAATGTTTAATAGTTCGACATTTTATTGTTTTTTTCAGACCATCAAGAGATTCTGCTGCGAAGCTGATAGGAGGATGGGTCAGAACAATGGTCTGGAAGAAATCAAACAGTGCCCCTTCTTCAAACGGATCGACTGGAACCATATTCGGTAATTTGAAATATTAGTCGAATTTTTACGATTATGCCAATTTTTAGCAATACGTTAATTTTTAAAATGTTGTTTTTTTCCAGAGAGCGACCCGCCCCCATAAAAATCGAGATTCGAAGTATCGATGACACGCAGCACTTTGACGAATTCCCAGATTCGAATCCGGCTTGGCGTAAGATCTAAATACAAAATATCAACGCTTTTCTAAAATTAAGTTTTTTTTCCAAAAAATAACGCTTTTTAAAAGATTAGAATATTGCCTAAAAATTAGCGCCTTTTCTAACACAATCACGTTAACTTTTAGCGATCATGGAAACGCCCGCCGTCAAACCAGAAAACGCGCCCGGTCAGCGTGGTGAATTCGTCGATTTTACGTACAAGCGATTCGACGGCCTAACGCAAAAAGCCAGATATAGCGATAAGGTAAGATGCGTTAATTTTTAGGACAACTAGAAAAAGTAGTACGGCGAGAAGTGACAAAAATTGTGTTTAGAATTTGAGATTTTTTCATTCGCTCTTGCAGTACTACTTTTATTCATTGTCAACTTCAGTATTGTCAAATTTTATCCAATTTTTCAGAACCGTCCACCTGCTAACATCGGATCAGCTGACGCAAGTCCGGAGCATTTACAGTCCTCCGGAGGTGGGATCCAAACTACAGTATGATTCTCGAAAACGTGATATCCTTTCTTTGTAAAAACTAATATTATTAGCTTTTCTCCTTGGTTTTTAGGGCTTTGATTTTCAAGTATGCACTTAGAAATTCGCATTTATAAAAGAATTGTCATATTTATCGTGCTAAAATGTAAATATATCGCGACTGATGATACGAACTAGAATAAAACGCCTGTTCAAATATAAATTATTTATTTGTTTATAAAATCAGTGTGATCACAATGTTCTCAATCAAAATCGAATAAAATATCGTAAATCAATGAATTTCGACCCAGAAGTCAATTTTTATCAATAAAATATAAGTATTGCAATTTTTCCGGTCTCTCAATTTATGATGTATCAAAAAATAAAAATACCCAATTTGTAAAACATGCTCTATTTCTAAGTGTTAAATGGTAATTTATAAATGGAGCATGTTTTACATAACTCAATATTTCCCATTTTCGACCATTTCAGACCAGGATAATACCGAAAGTGTACCTGTGCTAGAGTTAATGTCATTTATACAAAGAAATTATATCATGGCTGTAAAATTAGAAATGTTTGAAAAATCGGACGTTTGTCATGAATCCAATGAAAGGCTGAGAAGTGGGCACATTATAAAATTTAAAAAAGGACGTATTTTCGAACTTCCAACCCAAAAATTAGAAAATGCACCCCTTTCCTCTAAATTACATCAAATTTTACAACACAAGACGAGGAAAATTGTGAGCTACCAATATGAATTTTTAAAAATGAGCAAAATTAGCGACCTGCGGGTGTTTCAAAATACAAAAAATCGGATGCGTTTAAAAAATTCTTAGAGCTAATAAATATGATTGTACTCTATCCTTTCAACAAGAAAATAAAATCTCAAATTATCATCAAAAAATCTAGTCACTAACCTCTACGTCTAGAGCTACTGCTTGAACAAGTCGAGGGGGTGAGATATTTTTGTCAAAAAAGTTGATTCGAAATCTTACTCCCTTCGACCATTCCATCATATTTCCAATCAGCAAAATCGACCCATTCCTAGGAGCTACGAGTTTACCCGTTAACATTATAGATGCGTAGGCCGAGAGAAAACTCCAACATTAAAAAATCAAAGTCTTAAAATTTGTCCAAAAATGGAAAAATACGAACTTATCAAAAAGAATAAAACATGAAATTGCTAAATGTTAAGTAACAATCTCAAATTTTTAAGCATGTGCACTTCGTTAGAGAAAAACAAAAGATACTTTTATGAAAAATACAAGACTCCCTAGATAAAATAGAAGGCCTCTTGTATTCATAGAAGCACCGTTGAGAATTAATTTCAATATTACAAGTATCTAAAATTCAAAGCCTCCTAAATCCCACTTATAAATATGAAAACTATACGTCTTGATTATCACAGAACGTGGCACTATGATAAGGACATATATCACTAATATTTCAAGGAAGGCAAAGGTTTTGTTAATTTTACAAAATTCAGGCCTTAACCCCAAACGCTCAATTTTTCAAAAGTAAATTTAATCAAGTTTGAAGTTTCAGCCCAAATAAAGTATAAAGAAAATAAAAAGTAAGAGAAACTTCGTTTTCAAAGACTTGTGTTATCATGTTTTTTTTTGTTGAAAAAACGTGCTCCGTATCTCAGCCTGTCTACGAGGTTTAGGAGCACTTTTGGATTCATTTTAGATCACACTAGGAGGCATTTAAAAAAAAAAAACTATCTTTAGGAGCACTTCCAGAAATATTTTTGGAGCACCTTACAGAGTCTCATTCGAAAAATCGTAGGGACATATATAGAGTATTTTTGATTAGTTTTAGGCATCGACCTTTAGGAGGAGTACCTTAGAGGGCACTTTCGGAGCACCTTGTGGAGTCTTTCCTCGTGGTGGTCTCGACTTCACCAGTAAGGCCCATCAGTCGAGAGCGATTTCCAGGCAGCAAATTTTCCCCAGTCGGACATCTCCATGCGGTACGCGTCGTCCTGGCTGTAGCTACAAACTAGAACACTTAATTCCAGGCAAATAATTGATCTTTTCCGAAATTATTTGGGTTTCCACAAATTTTGAAAATGAAATGATTTTGGAGAAAATTTGATGAAGGGCGATGTAAACTAGAACACTCAATTGGCAATTACTAAATGGCAGTGTCTTTTCTCAATATTTCTTTCAAATTTCATCCTCTCGTCTGTCTCTAGCTATATCGCTCCGCCATTTAGTAGCTGTCATGTGTTAACAGGACTGTGCCCAAAATTTTAACGCCTGGTTATAGCAGAGCAAAAACGTCACCTCCAATGAGTGGGTTGTTGGTAGAATTCGGAACCACCGCCGCCGACTGAACCACTCAGCCTGCCCAGGTCGACCACCTCAAGGCGATAGTTCTTGCCCTCGCTCGAGTCCCAATGCTCTTCGCCGTTCGCGACGTAGCAAATGCAGAATTCCATAGAGGCGGACTGACAAAAAAATCAATATTTTTTGAATTTGAAAATTTAATCATTTTTCTGTAGAAAATTAGCATACATTTTTATAAAATAGAAAATTAAAAAAAAAATAAATACCCTCTCATGCTCTTTAGGCAAATCCAGCTCGAACGTGAACGTGTCCTGAACGCGACTTGTGCTCGGCTGAAATAAAAGCATGATTTTTAAAATTAGATTTTTTCAAAGAAATCTCTGATTTTTTTTGTAATCTTTTACCTGATGCTTTGCGCTAACGTCCAAGTACGACTGCCACCCGTTAGTCGTGTAGCGCACAAAAACGCGCTTCTCGAAGGCGATATTCACGACCTGAAAATAAATTCTAAGTTTTCGAAGATTGAACTTTTGTCGGCGAATTTATTTTCTAACGTTTTTTCCGGGCGATACATTAAGAATGTTATTTGTTGTATCATAAGAATATCCTTGAAACATATATCTTAATGTTATTTGAAGTACTCGATAGATCAGGAATTGGAAAGCACTTAGGAGATTTTTTCTAGGTTTTATCTTGAAGCATAACGATTTAAAATTAAAGAGAACTGTTTTACCTTCACAGTTCCGAGCACCTTTCCCGTGTCAGCTTTGATGAATGCGTTTTCCAGCGAGACCTTGGCCTAAAATTTCGTTTTTTATTCTTTTAAAAATTGATCAAATTTTTATTCATTTTTCAACATTTTTTTTTTTCAAATATTTTCATTCTCCCACTTTCAATAGTTCAAATTTTGAGAGACTCTCGCGGTCAATTTATTGTAAACAGGGCGATAAATCTTCTCCAACGAGTGAAAGAAAGAAGAAATAGCATCTCAAGAAAGATAATTTGGAGAAGTAGTATTTGAAAATATAGAACCAAAGATATGAAAATGCGAAAATATTTGGAACGTTTCAGCGTAAAAATAGTCTGAAAATTTTTCTTGTTTTAATCTTTTCACTTTTTGTCTAGCTCAAGGTTACATTTGCAGAAGAAAAATGGGTTTGCTCCATAAAATGTTCTTATTAACTGCGCTTTTATTGCACGATTTAATTGGGTCTTCTCGAGGTTTTTTGAAAAAGAAAATCGAAAATTCAAAATTTCAGAAAATATAAGAAATTGGAAAATTTATGAAAAAAAGTAAAAAAAAAACCCCCACCTTTTCCAGTTGATCCCTGAAATGCGTGTAATCGCAGGCGGGTTGCTTGAATCTGACGAGCCACTCCCTGCTGGGTCGTTTGGGTTTGTTGGTCGATTTTTTGCCGCCTGAAAAATCGCAAATTTCTCTAAAATTCTGATATCATTTGGTTAAGGTTTTTGAAAACTCAATGGTCCACTAAAAATGTTCATCCTTTCTACGATAAAATGATCCAGAATTAACGTTTTCTAAAGTTGCTGGTGGTACCCTCCCCGCGCCCTAAATTTTCGAATCCTACCCCCGTATCTCTGGAGAATCTCCTGACTGACAACGAACGGCTCGTCCGCGTTGATCATTCGCACGGACACCAGCTCCTGGCCCGCGTCATCGGCAAATGATACTTTCTTCCGAGGGGGCGAGATCTGGAAAAATCGATAATTATTGATTTTTTGAAAAGTCGATTTATTGAAATATCTATTTTACCTCAAAATTCTCATATGATATTCATTTTACAATTTTTTTTATATACAATCCTAAGATTTTCTTGAAGCATAACACTTTTTCCTATCTTAATCGCAGTATTAAACCAAAATTAGCTTGAAAAATTTCAATTCATTGTAGATTTTTTATCATTCGAAAAATCGGACTCATTCAGAAAGTGCGCATGTTCTTTATCCCATTCCCCCACACATTTCAGCAATTCTCTTGTCTCGCGTTTGTTTTAGTTCGAAATTAACTTAACTCTATACTGGCGCCAGCCAAAAGTCAACAAAACCAATATTATTTTCCGAAAGAACACGCACTTTTCCTCTTATCATTTAAAACGCAAACTTGTTTATCAAATTATCATTTTCTCTCATATTTACTATCAGCTTTATCAGCTGCAAAAAGTGAAAGAGTGCACGGAAAATCGATAAACCTCTTTGCAATTCCACTTAAAAATTCGAATTTTCAAAATCTATCATCGAAATTTTAGGATTTCTGCAAAATTCTAAAAAGTCGCAGCAAAAATTCCAAACTTCTATACAAAAATCTAAATTTTCCATAGATAGTTCTAAAACGTTTGATGAGTAGTGAAAATAAAAATGTTAAAAATCCACCCTACCACAATCTCATTGGCCCTGATGGAATCAGTCAGACTGTCGTTGCAGCCAGAAGCATCAAAGCGGTCCTCGTCTTCCGAATCGCAGCCCGACGACGTGCCGTTGGACTCACAGTCACTGCGTTCTTCTGAAATCGCAACAAATCAATATTTTATTGATTTATTTTCTAAAATAATAAGTTTCACAAGGAAGAATGCTTTAATTTGAATTTGTCGAATAATAGTTTAGTGTAAATACCAGATGTATTATTGATTGGGAGGGAACGCGTCAATATTCAAAAATTACGTTATTCGTTTCGTTTCTCTTCGACGCGACTCACTATTTCGCTCCTCCACATCCGATTTCTAATTGCTGCTGCATGAATCTATCTACTTCGCTCTCCAATCAACGATACATGAAGTAAAAATTAGAAAATGTTACTTTTTTGAAATACATTTAAAAATTTTCCAAACATCCACTGGCGAAATATTTCACCCATTTGTGTGATTGTTCGGCTTGAAAATAATTGTCTAAAATTCTACATCTTCAAAAATGTTGCTCATTCTCTGCTTTTTTATCTGCCTTGCACCAAAACGTTTTGGCAGAAACTACAGTAACCCATAAAAGTTTATGTTCACTTTCACTTCTTTCTTTGCCTGTGTTTCATTTTCATTCCTGTTTACGGGTTTTGGTTCAACTTTTGCAGAAAGGCACGCAAGACTTGCAGAAAAATCGATTTAGTTATGCAAAGACTGCGAAAAATTGCGATTTTTTGAGACTGAAATCCAAAAATCATCTTAAGGGGACAGAAAAAATAAACTTTTTCAATAATAATTTTCACTTTTCTAGCTCAAAAATACGAATAAAAAGCCAGAAAAATAAAGATTTTCTTAATAATTTCTATTTTAACTTCGAAAAAAAATTCGATCTTTCCCAATAATTTTTGAATTCCATTTCTGAAAGAATCAGAGAAAACATCACTTGCAATAATTATCGACAATTTAACAAAAAATTTTAAAACAAAAATCGGGTGCCCTATAGTTATCACCCTTTTTTCTCTTCTCTTACTATTTCTCAGAAAAGAGGGTGGTAACTACAGTGAGCCGAAAAATCGCACCTTTCTCGATGATGGCGTCCTTGAGCAGGCTTCTGAGCGACTCGATGCTGTACCCGCAGAGGCGGGCCCGATTCAGACCCTCCGACTCCGACTGAGAACGGATCTGAACAAATCGACCTTTATTTATTTATTTTTTTAGATTTCTGAAATCTCCATTTTGTCCATTTATATGTAAGAAAATGAGAGATGGAAGAAAAACAGATCTGCTTTCTTGGATGTGTTTTTTTCTTACCTACATGAAAGAAAACAGAAAAAAAGATATTTATTTTCTTGATTTTATTTCTGTTTCTTTGAATTTCCGTGTTCTCACCTTGAGCGCGCTGGTGGGCACGATCTCGTGGTCACCGCCGAAGTAGGGAAAAGAGGCCGCTCGACGACACGAGAGAAAGCCCGCTGGTGCTGAAAAATCGCAAATCTTTATCTTCGAAAAGAGAAAATTAGAGGTGTTTTTTTCTTGATTTTTCAAGTTTTTGAAGAAAGTCTAGAAAAAATCAATTTTATCTGATTTTTTCCCGAAAAAACGAAAATTGTTTTTTTTTTTTTCGATTTTCCGTCTTCCGCACCTGAATGTGCAGCGCAGGTCTCCCATTCGTCGACGCGGCCCATATCGGTGGACGAGCCTTGAAACGGAGCCACTCTGAAAATTTGCAAAGATCGATAAAAATCGGGAAAAAATCAATAGTAACTCGATTTTAGACGTAAAAATCGATAAGTGTTGAAATAAGTTCAAAAATTTAGGATTTCCGATAAAAATAGATAAGATATCGATGAACTGAGCGGTAATGAAGTTCAAAGGAAGTCCCTTCCAGTAAGATGTTGGGGAGATGGACTTTACAACTCAACAGGGAAATGTGGGCCCTCGGGTCGGAAAAATGTGAAAAAGTGGTCCGGGCGTCAGTCGTATTTGCGTGTTTTTGCACGAAGAAAAGCGGATTGTTTGATTTGCCAGGTTCCGGAGAAAAAGCGCAAAGAACGAACAGTGATAAGTATTGATTTTGATAAATTATCCTATGTTTTTATGAATTTTATCAATTAGTTTTTTTTCTGAAAAGCTAATTTGGATTTGCTAACTTTCATAATTTTAAACTAGCCTAAAATTTTATAGAACGAGTGGTAAATACTAATAAAATTATCAGTGAGAGAAGTTACCAGAAGCTTTTAAAAGAAAAAAATATTGACGCCAATATTTTTGAAGGTGTTGAAAAACAAAAGTTGACTTGTAAACACCTAGCAAGTATTAATGAACGTATCAAAATGAGAGCATTAGAAAGATCAACCATCAGTGATAACAAAACGAATAAAAATAGCAAAAAATGAAAAATAATTGCCAACTTCTTCGCTGATGCAATGAAAGAACGCACAAAGTCAGAATGATCATCAATTTTTACGCAATTTTGGAAAAAAAAACGCATAAGCCAGGATCGTTCGATATTTTTGCGAATTTTCCACACAAAAAAGAACGAATGGATTTTTCCGAGAGGGAAAACTAGATGCCCTGCAAAAATGAGAGGGTTTCAAGAATCCAGGAGGCAAAAAGTAGCAGGGCTGCAAAATGAGTGGGGGTACGAGACTGATATCAATCGAGTGATAAGTGGAGAAATAGTGTTAGAAAGGAAGAGTGAAGAAAGAAGTTAGGGAGAGAAAATAGCATTGTAAAGCGAGTGAAAAAGTGATGTTAGAGGAGAGGAAAAACGAATGAAAAAGAGGAGAGAAAGAATCAGACATTTTCATGCAGAAAACGCTCCCGGTTGGTGTATGGGACTACACGTGAAGGTGCGAAATGGTACATGTGAAGTGCACAAGGTTTCTCTTACGAGAGACGAGAGGAGGAGCTAGATCTTCCGATCAGCAGATATTTTTGTCGCTTTCTTTCTCTCCCATTTCCAATTATTTCTCTCCCCTCTAACTTCTTTTATTTCTTCATTTTCTATTCTTTCTCTCACTTTCATAAAAAGAGTATTGAACGATTCAGTGCAGACTTAGGAAAACAACCGTCCGAGACTCCTTGCAACCTACCTTCGGTATTTTTTCGTCTGGCGAAAGTGCTCCCCAAGTCTGATTCAGTGTGAAAATCACGATAGATCGAACAATCGCAAGGTCCTTTGTTTTCGTTTCGAAAAAGTTAACGACTTGCAAAATTTCTCAAAACAATAGGGGTGATCTGGATGGTCAGTTTTTGGAAGAAAGAAAGAATTTTTTTACTAATGCAATTTTAAATTTTATACCTTTCAAATAAGAGCATTGAGATTTTCATGAATCATGAAAATTTTTGCAAGCGTTTAAGAAAGGATATTTTGGCTTGATAGATTTTGTTAGCTTATCGTTGAAAACGCAAAAAAACCAAAATGGAAAAATTTGCAATTAATCTTTGAAAATTTCCTATTAAAACAACAAAGAAAAACGGTGATAGGTGAGTGTTTTCAAAAATGAGGGTTGAAAATTCTTGTCAATGATTTGATATGAAAATGATAAGGCCAGGATAGATGGGTAGAGGTCTTGACAAGGTTCGAGAGAAGTGAAAGGATAGAGGAAAAGATTATTAGGAAAGAAAGACGCTAGAGAAGCAGACAAAGGGTCAGGCGTTATCTTTCTCTATCTCTCTTACTATTTCTCTTGAAACAAAAATGCACTCATTTTGTACTGAAGGTAATATGCCATAATCATAGATGAAGCATCATTGAACGATTTTTAAAAGGAAGACATTGACAAAATATTGAGTTAAGGAAATTTCCTACAGAAAAAATTAGCATAGAATAGGAAAGATTGATTTTTTACATAGAAAGCTAGTATAGTATTATTCTAACGAAGTTTGTTTAATAAAGAAAATAATTGATTTTTCTGAAAGAAAATTGAAAACTAGAAAATTGATATCTGAAACCAATCATAAAACTTTCTGAGATTGAATGAAATGGAACAAAACATTCCACTTATGAGTGAGAAAACCTGCAAATGACAAAGAATTTTCGCAAATAAGACAGACTGAAGGCGAAAAAAACATTAAAAGTTATGAGAGAGATTCGATTTTCCGCTGATTTTCCCATTGTAAACGCGCGTATCATTTGGACGGTTTTGATAGGCCAAAATAACACAAGGAAACTTGATGCGTTGCGGTCGCGCGGGGCGTATCGATAGTTATCATGAAACCTCGAATATATCACGGATAAAAAAAATTGTCGCGTATGCATTAACCTTCTTTAAATGGTTAGGGTAAACACGTTATTGTAGGAAAACAATAACAACAACGTAACTCTTGCAAAGAATTACTGTACTTGAAATCTTTAAACTAGCCTTTGATAGGTCAGTACAACTTACATTCGAGATCAATTTGAATAATTCCAGAATAACATTTCAGAATCCAGATTTTTATACACCCAGTAATAGGTAAAATTGAAAATTGTTCCAAAAGATAAAAGATTACAATTCTAGATCAAGATTTTTCTAGCCCCCAGCATATGGTAGAATTTCACGAACTGATCGGCTTTTTTACCGGGCTAGAGAATGGGGGGTTCAAAGAAAACGAGGGATAAGAAGATAAAAAATGATAAGCCCTGATAAGCAATTGGTCGGAAAACAAAATTCCCTTCACTTTTCAATCTCTTTCGACATTCAGGCTTTCAGTTTTCATTTAATATTTCTCCAGATTTTTGCCATCTAACTAATCTCCAAACTCTTCCCCCACCAAACTATCTCTTCCTCAGCTATTTCCTTCTGGAGCTTCTAAAAATCTTTGACCTATGCTTAAGGATAGGGCTTGAATTCCGGCTGTTATATAAAGAATTTTAGCGTCAGTTGTTGTGTTTTTCGCGTCAAACTCTGAACGTAGCGAGGGGGTTAAGAAGAAGGTTGGAGGAAACTGAAAATCTGAGAGATTCGAAGAAGTCAGAAAAGGCGAAGATATTTTGAGGTTAAAGTTTGAGTTATAAGCAAAAAGATGATAACTTGTTAAGAGAGGAAAATAGGCGGTTCAATTTTTTGAAAGGAAAACAAAAAATAAAAATAAAAAAACATAATGCTGATTACCTATCATTGACCGCATCAATCAGACAATAGGCCAGAGATAAGCTTAAGATAAGTCAGATGATAAAAGTTTAAAGGAAGTGCAGTATTTAAATTGCTTGGCTTCAGAAGCTACTATCTCACAATGAAGATCACATCCGCGAATTTTGGAAGACCATGCAGTAAATTATCAACGCGAATATATCTAAGCTAAAAGGGGAATTCACCATGAAATGACTAATTCTGATCTAACGACACTATTCCTCAAAACTAAAAATTTCTTTTTCAGAAATTTCGAAATATCATATTTAGTTTGGCCTCATAAAGATATGTTAAACAATTGATAAGAGTTGGTAAGAGTGATGCGAAGAATGATGCGAAGCTGTTGCCGCGTCGCGACCGCTCCGCATCACTGAACTCTCACCTCTCATTCATGATTGTTCTCTTAAGTAGAACGATGAACATTTCCTCCACCCAGACGCCGGAAGCACATGGCTCGTCTTTTTTACCTGAAAAATTTCGGACCACCTTAATAATATTTCATCCTACGTTGAAACATAGGCTTGTAAAACGGATCCGGATAGTCTTCGACGAAAATAGAAAAATGTGACAAGATTGATAACGAACGTGTGCAAATTCGTTATCATCAGTTGATAAATAAGAGGTCGGAATTCATCAAGGCACAAAATAAAATAGAGTTTCTCTCAAGTACATATATTAAAGTTTTAAGGTGAAGACTAAAATTCTCAAATAATAATAAATGAATTTTGGATCAAAATTTTTAAATAACACGAAGTAAAAATTAATACTTAGGAAAAATAACCATAGATATCAAATTTAAGCTATATATGTGGAAATTGCATCACTCTTTCGAAATCCCAAAAATGTTTTTCTAATGTTGATGATGCAGTTTCGTTTCGTCAAAAATGTATGAAGGAAGGCTTAACGAAATGCCGTGGATCGATATATTCTATGCTCGACACACTTATTCCTAATGGAGTTTGGCGTATCTAATATCTAATACCAAACTAAATATTCCGGAGTTCAAAATTAGATTAATCTAATTCAACACATGTCGAAGAATTAAACGTACATTTAATTTCTATTCCGAAAGATCAAAATATATCATCTTATATATCTATTGTTAAACATCAAATATTATATAGATATAATTTGAAAACATGCAAATATTGCAAAAAGAATAAATCTATTAGAAAGTGGGAGTTGTTTTCCGTGACCCTCTCCTTGCTCTGCGTCCGTGGCTCAGTTGGTTAATCGATGGGCTGCCTTGCCTCTCGTTCGGACTCTCATTCTCCTTTTTGCATTGTTTTTTTCTTGCCTAGCTTATTTCCTCATATTCCAGTTGGCGCTATTCGCGCTCAAATGCGAAAATTTGGGATTGAAGCACGCGCTTTTGCAAAAATTCAGCAGAAAACTTGATGGGAGGACTATGTCAATAGCAGTAGGACTCTGACAATACAGATAAATCGAGATTTTTCTGGAAGCATATTTTTAAACACGACAAGTATTGAATACATCTTTTCTGGCATTCATGGTCTCAATTTAACATATGGAAAGAAATGAAACAAATCAGATTTACATAAAGGATTTAGGATGAAAAAACGACCCTTTCAAATCTAGAAAAGAAACTTGTGTTCAGGGAAAATTATAATCTTTCGTCTAATTCAAAATATGTGCTCTTTAAAAATCAAGTTAGATATCGATGACAACTGACATGTTCGTCAGATTCGAGTTGAATGAATAGCTGTTTTGTAGAAGTAGCTGCCTCAAGGAAGTGCTTCTCGCTCTTATTCTAAATACGCACGTCTTTGGGCCTGCGGGCACGTTGTGTGCAAAGGGGAATTTATCGATGGAGGAGGCAGGGCTCAGAGAATGACTAACTGCGATGAAAACACATACGGAGATCGAAAGTCCAACTTTGCAGCGAGTTTGTAGGGGGGGCCTGCTGAATAAGATTGATAATCTGTACTATGTACACTCACCTAAATATACGAATTATACCTAGATTATAAACTATTTTTTCAAAATGTGCACAATCAAAAACTTCTTCCATTCATACATGTTCAGAGCATGATTCAGTATGTTGAAATAGAAAAATAATATGTGTCCATTCAAACGTATATTCTTCAAGGCAAATTCATGTTTTATTGATAGACATCAATGTAGAATATTAATATAAATTTTATAGATACATTTTATCAATTCAAATAGCTCTCTAAAATTTGTAGCGATGCTCCTTTTCTCAGCTTTTTCAAAATATGTTCAATGTCCTCTGTTTCATAACTGAACAACATGTTCTGATCGCACCAATTTGTGTAATCGATTTTGAACTTTTGGTGTTGATCTTTCGATCTTTTCGCTGGCTAGAAAACTTTCTCATTTGCCTGACCCAGCAATTTTTTCTTATCATTCTGCCTCTTTTTCTGTTGTATTTCTTGACCCCTGATAAAGGGTCAAACCTCCTTTATCTACCGTGCCCTAAAACTTGGTTCTTTCTATCGGACAGGACAGAACACGGCTGCTCTGTTATTTTTGTCCCACAAAATCTGGAATGAAATAAATCCTTCAAAAGATTCGATTAAGGGCTCAAGTCAATTCGCATGGACGAAAATAGTGTATTCGCTAGCACCCGAGAAAACAACCGGCAGGATGCATTCTTTTCCGTGCCCCGCATACAACACATTCAAATCGGTTGCCATGCCGACGATTAGTATGGCCGTATAAATCGACAAAAATGACCCTCAAATCATCTCCGTTAATTTAGTTTTCACACTAAAGGTCTACTCTAAATCGTATTCTCTATTCTAATTAAATAAATTGTACTATTAAAACTCAAAGAATACTTCGTTTCCCTCAACGTATGTTGTTGCATTATGAGCATTCGAGTCTTCAACCTCGGACCTGGTAAATCCTTTAACAATTTATCTACACATTGTTGGAACTATTTCAACACTAAATCCTACCATAACTTTGTTGAATTTGACCATTTCAGGAGTTGTGATTATCATCATGATTTGGGTAGTGTTGTACCTGCTCAGTAGAGCGGTTAACCGCGCTAAGGGAATGTTAGTTGAAATTTAAATTTCTGTTTAAGTTATAAATTTCAGAGAGCTCGGCATTGCCCCGATCGTATTAGGGCTTATTCTGACTACATGCCTAGTGTTATGGCCCTTAGAAGCCGGTAATAATCATTTAACACCAATATAATAACATCTCTAACACATAAAATTTGCAAAAAAAAGCTACCATACTAAATAGTATAGGATTAGGATAGGTGAAGATCTGAGAAAGTGAATTTTCCCACAATATTTCGGTCTAATGGCTACTTGGCTACTGTGTCCAAGTGGAAACCAGTTAGGGAATGATTCATATAGAGTAGGAAGACTTGTAAGGAATTGCATATTTGTTCCTAAATATCTCACCCTCTCGATCTCTATGTAAACCCCCAAACGTCATTCATAAATGCTTTCGAACTCAACTGCTTGTAACTCCTCTTCTGCACACAGCACTCAATTCCTCCCTATAATCTTCTGGGGTTGAACAGAACTCAACTAAAACAAAATATGCTAATTTAGAGACCCACGGCGAAATCCAAGTTGCTGAGGGGGAGAAAGTCCCGATTGATTACATCTTCATTATGCGACTAGCGTTGCTCGTCTTCCTGACCGTGTTTACCCTGGCGTTGTTCTACTACCTCGTCAAGTACGTGTTCATGTTTTGGCACCGGATCCCAAGCTATCGAATTCGATCGGAGGCCATATTGGAGCGATTTCATTGATCCATATTCGTATTTGTCACTCAGTCATGTTCATTAACGAGAGTTTGCAGCAGCGTGTCAGACGCTTATTACCATACTTCAATATTAGGCGCCCTTTCAGTCTTCATTTCTGACACCTTGTCTTTTTCACGCGGTACAAAATATATTATCCTGCGTCTATGTTTCAATACAGGTAAAGATTTTGTTTTCTTTTTTAGAAGGGGAAGCGAGAAGAGTGCCACGCCGTCTGGAATACTTTCTTCGCGGTACACGTTTTTGAGAATAAAGAAGACGTGGCTTGCGTTCTTTAATTAACATGGCTGAATGTTTATCAACTTGAAATTCTGTAGATGTTTTGTTTTCTTTTGTTTCAAATATCAAATGATGATTCTGAATAAACCCATTTCAATCATGCTATTTTGGACACGTGTTTCCGATTTCCAGGTATAGGCTCTATGATATTGTATCGGTCAAATGAAGCGACAGTTCGTGTGTTAAAGAGCGTCTTGCGAGAAATGCATGTGTACTGCGCGTCACGACTATGCGCAAGAGGGTGGCAAAATGCCAGAAAGAGTCAGCGGGGACAATGGAAAAAGTGAGTGGGCACGCAATTTCTTCTGCCTTCCTCGCCTTTTCTCCCCATTTTTCAACACACGATCTCTATCACTTCATTTGACCAGAACAATATATCTGCTCTTTGACAAATCTTCTGACATCATTCGTATAGCCCAAAATCCTGACATGCATAATTCCATCCATTTCGCGTTTACCTTTTTAGATATTCTACGTAATTCGCCAGCCTAATTCCCTTTGTGTCGGCGGCGTTAATTTTGGATGACCCCTCGGAATCTGCCATTTTGAAATCTCCGGGCAAAAATGATGAATACGAGACGCGCTGCTGCCCCTGATTTTCAAGCTCTGATGTAATTGCCTATAACGAAATTGGTATGCACTAAATTTTCCGATTTCTGAATCATCAACCATCTTTCAAACCCTATCTCTCAGTATGAAAATAGAATTTTCGTACCAGAAAAATGTCGTGTTTTCGTTTTTTCCGGCCCCAAACCTGTCAATTTTACCATTCATCTTTGTCTTAGGTAAGCTATCGGGAAAAGGCAAGCCAGAAAATTGAGATTTAAGGATCTGGCCACATTTTGATATAACGACTCGCGAGAAATCTTTCAAATTTTGAGCCTCGTCTTTTTATTTCTGCCAAATTTTTGTGGTGATTTTTCAACGAACCCGTGAAAAATCTTATTCATTCCTTCTTCAGAGCATTTTCTTCATAATGCGCTTCGAAGTCATAATGGTCATAATGTGATGTAGTAGGAAAATAGCAAATAGGGATCCCCATTCTCTGGGTTGATAGAAAAAAATTCTCAAATTTAATTCCGCGTTAATTAGTTTCAATGCGACTTTCTTGTATTTATCCCCCATCTTCAAAACCACTTTCATTCATTTCCAAATTTTTCGTGGTCGAGTTGCTTTTCTCAATTTGCGATTATTTTTCGGACCTTGATTTTTCATTTCATAATTTTTGTGGTTTGAAAATGTAAGATTTATCGATTTTTTTTCCGAAAATTCGATTTTCAGGGCTCCCCCAACGGTCATCCAAATAAATACCATGCAGTGTTTGACCTGGACGATTTTCTGCTTGTTCATTCTGTCGCTAATTCATTCGTCTCTTTGCCTCAATTCTGAATATGGGTAGGTTAATCTTTACTGGCTGGAGATGTAAGCTAACTCCCAACTAAGCGATCATGCTGTGTAGTGGTAGAGCAGTGCACCCCGGGGGAGGTGAGGGGTCAGGTTCGAATCCTGACTGTGAAGCATGAGTTTTGCATAAATAGTCACTCGCAATGAATCCAACCGAGGTACCGCGCTAAGCCACACACACACACACACACACCGGTCCTACATATTATTTGTAAAGTTTTTTTTTCTTGAAATATCGACTTTTCAGTTTCCTGCTTCCCGTCGATCAAGAGCTCGAAGATATGCGTATCGCTGAACCGGTGAGTTGAAGGCAACCTGGAAAACAAGACGACGAAATAGTATTGGAAAAGAACACATACAAGACCTTTCCCCTACCCTACCCTATATGCTATTTCGTATGTCTTACTTGCTTTTCCAAATTGCCCGAGTCGAATAATCATGTTTCACGCAAATTTTCAATAAGATGAAAAGTACCTTCATGCATTGACTCATCTATTACCTAACATATCAATTTTTTAAATGCCTCAAACTTTGTTCTATCAAAGTGAAAATCATCTTCAAGCACTAACTGATCCGAGTCGAAATTTCATAATCAAAAATCCTATGTTTCAAGTTCTTCTTCGTAAAGACCAAAATTTATCTGATAATGGAAGATTCAGTACGATAACCGTTTCATGGTAAAAAAGGGTCCCTTGTAGTTATCACTCACCTGCCTCCGCCTCTTATTTGCAGCTGTCACTCAGTTTATAGAATGACCACTCTAAATGCTGAATGACAACTACAAATGAGAGGTGGAGGCAAGTGAGTGATAACTACAGAGAGCCGTAAAAGTTTAATTTTGTTTTCAGCTCTACATGGCCAAAAGAGGCTCCAAACAGTTCTCGCTCGGATTCGGCAAGCGGGCTCCTAGTCAGCAGTTTTCACTTGGTTTTGGAAAGCGGTAATATTTTCTAAAAGTCAATCATTTTGATCGATTTTTGTTTTCAGAAGCCCCTCTGTTGAAGACGATTCGAATCATTGGAAGCGAGCGGCGAAAAGTCAGTTTTCATTGGGCTTCGGAAGGCGTTGAGTGAGGGATGCCATTTTTGTGACTGCTTTAGCTCTTCGTAAATACATCCATAAACGTTAGAACTTTTCTTGTTTTTTGCTGGACACCGCTTATGTGACCGCTTAATTAAACACTTTTAAAAATAAATCTCCAATTGTTAGAATTTTCTACTTTTTCAAATTCGAATAAAATCCCCGATGTTAGAAGATTGAATCGGTAGATTTTGATGAAATGTGATATTTTACTATGATATGTGCATGGTGGTTTTTTGTTATGCTCCCAGCCATGAAACGAAGCGGCGCTGATTTATTATCACTTTATCACTTCGCTTCGGCAAAAATCCCCGTTTTCTTGTTTCTATCTTTTCGAAAGATGAAGAAAATTACGAAATAGTCTTTGGAATCAATAGAGTTAGAGAAAAATCTTCGGCGAAATAGTATGGAAATTCGAGAGAGGCAGACTCTTACAACACAAGTCAAAAATAAGACGTGGGCCTTCGGCAGCTTGAGGGTGCCGCAGAAAAATCCCTCGTTCTATGCAAAAGCATAGGGAGAGAAAAACCGTCTGGCATATGTCAGATTTTATTTCTTAAATACGGATCCCCGAGGCACAACGGCACCGGTGTGCGGAGGAGGGTTTGGGAAGAGAGCCGGGGAAAATGCGAGGCAAAAGAGATTCAGAAAAGTGGGCGATTAGCTCAAAGTAGAGAAAAAGCCGAAAAAATCGGGACATGATGAGGCGAAATATAATTTGGAAATGAGAGAAGAGGAGAAAAATCGTCAATGACAAGGAAAAGTCCAAAATTCTTTCGACTTTTTTGCTCCGATCCTAAGATGATTGGTTTTTTTTTGTAACCGACTTACTTCGGACAGTTTTGAATTTCTTCGTCTGAAGTCTTCTGTCTTTGATAACTCTCGATTTTATTGATTTTTCCCTAATTCTCAAATTACTATAATTTAAGAACAACTATTTATTCTCTGCAGAATTTTAGATTCCAAGTGATTCTTGAATATCTTGCATTTTCCAGATCTTGCGCCCTCGCTTAGCATTTTTATTCAAGTAACCGGATATTCGAGTATCTGTCCCCTAACCTTGAACTATTATTATCGTTATCATATCACATGACAAGGAACGCATGGAGTTAAAGAGCATAACTAGAAGGAAGTTTTGCATGATCCAGAAAATCGATATTTTTTCTAAAAATTCTAAAATCTTCGATTTATCGAAAATTTTCCCATTATAAATTGCACAGATAAAAATCCTTATTCTTTCTATGGAAAATATTAAAGCGTATATAGTGTAGCGCGTCATTTTTAGTTGTACAATTTTTTGTCTATATTGTTTTCAAATTTAGACGAAAAAAATCCGAGAATTTTTTTGAGAAGTCTTTTCAGACTTACCTTTGGCACAGTTGCGTGATTGTGCTCTTCGTCTTGCAAAAGCTTACCTTTCTTCTCTAACGGGGGAATTCGATACGTCGTCTTGCAGCCCCACACTTTTCGGCCCATGAGCCGAGGATTTGTCTTGTCAAAGAGATCCGCCGAAGTTTTCGCTGTCCGTGAAATCACGATCCAACAAACGTGCACTTGCGAGTTAGAATAATCGAAATTTGTAGATTTTCTGATAGGTTTTAAATTAAGATATATCTTTTCACGATTTTATATCATCTCGATAGACTCGGGGCTTCACTTTCAAATACTCAAATTACGCCTACATTGATATAAACGCTGACCTTGTACTTCATACTATAAGCAATCATTCGATATGTTTCAAATCTCATTATTTTCATTCCCGATTCGGAACATTTTCGCTAAACGGAGACAATATACGGGGGGTAGATCGCGCAATGACTTTCTGATGATCGTCCTCCCTAGGTCTGATTCATTCTGAACCAATTTTTCATCGTAGTTTCTTGATCGATGCGCACCAATTTATCAAAATCGGCCTTGATTGAATAGTTCCTTTCTACTTTTCGATCTTCGACCGAAAATTTTGAAATTCAACGCTTAGACTCTTTCAGATCTTCATGCTTTCTCAATTTTGTGCTAATTTCAACTGGCAGCAGCAAGCTTAGTCTTCTTCTTCTTGCTAGCTTTACAGCTGAAATTTGGCCAGTGGCAGCACATTGGGCATTGAGCCGATCAGCCCGAAAATTCCCTCTTCTCCTTCGCGCTTATCACATCGTTTATCGCTTATCTTTATCGCACTATCTCATCCCCATCTTTCTGCACATTTTATGATCATCATCGATTCGCAATTCTTCGCGCATGCGTTTGCATCAATTTTATTCGTTTCGCGGGCAAATCGATATTTATTGATTTTTCTGAAACATATTGATTTTAGGCATTCTGAGCCGGTGGTAGCCGCGGGTCCGTCAGCGAAAGCTCATCGAAGGTTGCTTGCTTGAAAATTGAGAAGATTTTTGCGGAAAACCGGGATTTTGTTGCAGAATGTCTGAAGCTGGCGACGGTGTTGAGGCCGAGGTCAAGGTCGAGGTCATCGAGACCAGCGACGCTGCACCTGCAGGTTGGAATTATTGTTCTGGTCAAATGAAGTGATAGAGATCGTGTGTTGAAAAATAGGGAGAAAAGGCGAGGGAGGCAGAAGAAATTGCGTACGCCACTCATTTTTACCATTGTCTTCCGCTGACTCTTTCTGGCATTTTGCCACCCTCTTGCGCATAGTCGTGACGCGCAGTACACATGCATTTCTCGCAAGACGCTCTTTAACACACGAACTGTCACTTCATTTGACCTATACAATATTTAAATTCTATTAAATTTCTTTATTTCTGCTAGTTATGTTCAAATGTTCAACTCAGTATTTTCTTGCGATATCAGATCTGTGATTTGTTGAATCATATTTTGATTACGCAAGTCATTTCTATAAAAAATTAGCCTGAGTCGAAAGATCTAAAAATTTATCGATCCATCAAAACTTTTGCCATGATCCCTCTAATTTCCATCATGTACCTGAAAACTTCTGTGTATGCCATGCCAAACTCCCTCTCCTTGCCTTCTGTCTGACTTGCCCACCTTTCATCGTTTTTCACTTCTCAACGATGATCGTCTTTTTGTTCAGAGACAGCTGACGGCGAAGAGGAGAAAAGTGCAGCTCCGATTGAGGAGGACAGAACTGAAGACCAGGTAAGGAAGAAGAGAACCGCGTGCAGGGATTGCAAAAAGGGAGGAGACTGACCCCGCTCATTATTGGTTTATTGAGTTGAAAGCCTATCATCTTCTCTGTGGCGAAATCATTCAAAATTACAAACTTGCCCCATTCTACCTTGAAACACATCCAATATACAGTATTATGATAAGAAATCCTGAAATCCCTTGCCACTTTCTTCAGTCGATATCCTCTCCTTATCTTTATTATCGATTTTCTTTTCGATCCTCCCTCCTAGCCTTCTCAATTTCACATTGCTTCTCCTCCCTTTGCCATTTGCCATTTGTTGCGACACAATTTTTTGCGCCTCTCTGGCTTTACACCGACTTGGGGATGAACCCGTGTAGAAGACTCAGTGGCACACGGGCCGAGAGACGCAGGAGAAAGTAGAGACAACGGAAAATCCAAGGTTGAGAAGGCAGAAACTGCGGGAGACGAGAAATTTTGGGCGAAAGAAACACACAGGTCCTCACCCGGCATCAGTTGCTTTCACGTCAAGCAACGGAACACATGCAGGGGTCGTTGAGAGAAGCAGAAGGTGGAGAAACAGCGTTGGAGAAGAAGATCCAAGAGAAAGTCAGGGATTTTGAGGGACCACGGAAAACCTAGAGATTCGGGGAGTTTTGCCAAATCCTCACCATTGTGTCTTGTAGTAATGCCGAGCTGAGCGCCGCAGGCGAAAAATGAAGAGAGCGATAAAATTCGCGAGAAAAATGCCTAGAGAATCGACAGAACTCGACAAAACAGCGAATCCTTCTTATCCTACCCCTTGAACTCGTCAGCTCATTCTCCGAGATTTTATCGATTCGAAAATTTCGGCATTTATAAAATTTTATCGATTTTTCTTCATCCTCTCATGGATTGAGCAATTTTCACCGATCCACATACGAATTAGACAACGTTCTGAATGCCAATCCAATGTTGGTCCGTACTTATGTCTGAGAACGCGCGTTCTCAATATCTTGATCCATCACATACTCATCGCAAAATATCCTCCGTTTGCACTAGAGTTTTTGCATCTGTCAATAGTAGAAATCGGATCGTGGGGGAGTAAGACGAGCGTAAGATTTGCAGCGCTTTTCCTCATGCTTTTCTGCAGAGAAAGCACTCGGAAAAATGATGCCGTAGATTAAACAAAGCAAACTCGAAAACGTAGGTGTTCGCTTTCTCAAATCTTGTCAGCAATTTCCTTATCATTAATCGATATTTTATCATGCACGTTTCACAGGGTTTCTTATCGTGACAGCATTCGAGCATAATACCCCGATCCGCGTATCTTTTCCCAAAACAAGCCGAATCAAATCTAGGTGCCCGATATCACCGGTACGGAAAATATCGATCCTATGACAACGAGCATGGACGGCATCGAGGATCTACCGACCAACGAAGAGGCTCAGGTACCACATGACGTTCACCCCTTCCCATCCGCAGAGCATTCTCCCGCTTCTCTAACCATACCATTTTCGATCCACATTATCATCGACTAACATTCCCGAATTACATTATCGTTTTGCATGCTTTTGGGAATACTTTGATGCAAATTTAAGTTTGGCGATACGATATATGAGGAGGATGAGACTGAATATCCGTCGAATATCGTGTCCGTGATGGTGCAGCCCCCATCTGGGGAGGCATCATCCGCTGGCCTTGCGCAGGCGGACGACAGTATTCAGGTTCAGACAAATTCCCATTTTTATCAAATCTATTTTTGCCCATTAACGCTAGCCATTCGTTCAGTAGCTTTCTAATGACAGTAGTAGCACTTTTAGGTCGAGATTGGTTATGAGAGCATGCGCTGTATCATTTCCGCTTCGTTCGAATATTTATTAGTTGTCGATTAGTTCACGTTTCGTAGATTCACTGCACATTTCAGCGCTTCTAGACATTAGATAGATGGCATGCGCTTATAACTAGCTTCAGTAACATAGATCAATCATCTTCGTAGAAAGACAATTGGAATCACAGTAAATAGACTGTTATTTTTGGAAAGCAATTTTTTCCAGGAGAAGTCTCAGGCCGAAGAGGCTCCACCTGCTGAGGAGGAGGATGCTGCTCCTGTTTCTGAGGCAGGAGAACCAAAATCCGAGGTTCAGAATAGCCAACCAAAATACACGACCAATTAATTTTATAGGCTGTGAGTGAAGCCGCCCCCGCTTCGGAGGCCGCTGGATCGGAGGCCCCCAAGTCTGAGGCCGAGCCAGAGCCGGTCAGCGAGGCTGGTGAGCCGAAGTCCGAAGCCGTCTCGGAGGCTCCCAAATCGGAGGCACACAGGTTCAAGAGGCCATTACAAGGAAGCCCAAAATATATATTTTTTCAAATTTCAGCGAAGCCCCAGTTTCTGAAGCCGCGCCATCCGAGGGCGCACCCCCATCTGAGGGTGCTCCACCTAGTGAAGGTGAGCCAAATAAGTTATGATTGAGGGATAATAGCTGCAGAGCTAGACTACGCGTGTACAAGAACGTTGCGCGAAATGCGAATAGTTCAATAAATGCAACAGTTACAGGTGCACCACCTTCCGAGGGCGCTGTCGCCGCTGAGGACGAAGAGGCGCCAAGATCCGAGGCCGCCGGATCCGAGGCTCCCAAATCTGAGGCTGCAGGATCGGAAGCACCTCCAGTTTCCGAGGGTGCAGCGTCAGAGGCACCTCAATCGGAGAAGGAGCAGACCGAGCCGCCGGCAGAGGATCTTCCACAGGAGGAAGTTCCCGAAGAAGCCGAGAAGTCGCAGGCCGAGGAGCCCGAGAAATCCCAGGTAGCGCACTTATTGATTGAAAACTCTGGGTTAAGTTTTCTTGAAGCATGAAAATATGGTTAAAGTTGACTTTGAGTTTAAAAATTTGCTGAATATGGTTACAGGCTGAAGAGGCACCGCCAGCAGAGGAAGAAGAGGCCAAGGAGGACAACTTCGAACTCCAGGCTCCTCCAGGTAGAATAGTTATTGAGAACGACATAAATAGACTTGGGAGTTAAAATGCTAGGATCAGTTTACATTTCGAATCCCGAGTTAATGCTAACTTTGTTTACAACGACTATCATCTGGTTATAGAGGGCAAGCGTCCACGCACTCCCAACGAGCTCGACGCTCCGGCAGAAGAGGAAGCAGCCCCAGAGCCCGAACCGGCTGCAGATGAGGTTCCACCATCTCCGGCCAAATCTAGTAAGATTATTATTTTTTCTTGAATGAAGAGGGAAACGCGTTTTTTTTTTTAGCTACATCGGCTGCCAAGTCCTCTGTGCCACCAACCCCGAGATCGGCCGCCAAGTCGTCTGTTCCACCCACTCCCAAGAGCATGGCCAATGGAAGCGTTGCCACCGGAACACCGAAGGCCACGCCAGCCGCTACTGGAACCCCGAAATCGAAGAGCGAGTTCAACTTCGACGAGGAGACCCCCGCAACTCCGAAGGCCGAGTCCGTTGCTGCCAAGACTCCAGAACCCGAACCAGCTGCTGAGCCCGAAGTATGCGATATATCTATCATTTTGGTTTTTGGCGTTTGATGGGGAATTGTGATGTAAAAAAGCTTGATGGATTTTTGACTTCTCACCAAGCAACTATTAATATTGCCGCTATGACTGGGCTAGGTTCACTGTCTCAACATAGAGAGTAGGTGGTGGTTTTATAGGGCTGGGAAAATAAGATAGGAAATTGGAGTTACAGTTGGGCGGCATTAGGAGAGTTCCACGGACAAGTGGAGGTGATGAATACGAAATTCAAGCCGTTTTTACAGGCAGCTGCTGACGAGCCAGCGCCAGAGGAGAAAACCGAAGAAGCCCCACCCGCTGAGGAGCCAGAGGCCACCGAGGAGCCAGTTGAGGTCAAGAAATTCGAACCCGAAAGCGAGGAGGCTCCAAAGGCTGAGGTTGACGAGTCTGCTCCCGCTGAGAGAAAGGCCTCTCCCAGCCCGCCGCCGACCCGCAGACGCGTCCAGTCCCCATCCCCAGAACGCGCACCAAGAGAGCGACCTGCCAGAGATCACGTCACCTATGATGAGGTTCTCAAGAAATAATCTTCTCTTTTAAATTAAAAATCAATAACTCCAGGATGTCTCCTACAAGCAAATGCCCCCAGCCCGTATGCCCACTGCTACTTCTTTCTCGTCCTGGTCCCCTGCCGACAAGTCCACTTACACTCCGATCAGTCCGTTCGTCAACAGATCCAGCCAGTACAAGTATTTGAAATTTGAAGCTTAAAAGATATTTAACACAACCAATTCATTTTCAGAACCGAATACTCGTCGTCAACCAATTACCGCCCCAGCAACATCTACACCAGCCACTTTGACGATATTGTTAGCACCGGTACGGTTTTATGATGATGATGATAATGATGCAAAACACCACTACACTTGGCTATATTTGATACTTTAGGCGCTTTCTCATCTGCTCTGTATGCTACCAACCGGCTGATTGAGCGATCTCGCTCACGCACTCGTGAGCGCAAGATGGCGATGAAGTCGCACCGCAGCTCGTCCAACTACTACAGGTACCAACAGCAGGCACTTCTGCAGCAGCAGTGAGCCATAACACGTTTCCCTATTTGGTTAAATCGATATTCTCATCCTCTATCCGGTCACGTAACTTCGCACACTCATTCTCAAGAGCACATTATCAGTTCAATCCGCTAGACTATTCATAGATTATAAGTTCATCCATGCACCCTTTCTCAACGTCTTTGGGAAACAAAATTTGAAATTATTTGAAATCAGGCATGGATGATTTTCCCGTTTGCAGATACACCTCTCAGTTCATGGCCCCGATCCGCACTCGCGAGTACTCGACGCCGCCCACCAGATCATACAGGCAAGCCAAAACGGCGCATAGAATAGATCATTTGTCAATAATTTCTCGTGAACCTACCTACCCGTTTAGTTGCAAGAGTCACATTAGTTGGAAAATTATTTCAAATCCAAATTGTTATTTGAAAAACTCGTTAAAAAGAAACCTTGTTTTTAGCCGCCCGCCGAGCAGGAATACGTCGTTCATCAACTTCCTGGAGTACTCGGATGCTAAGAACCATGAACTCGCCCGAGCTGGATCACGAACTTCCCTGTACGATTCTCTTTCACGCAGCGGGTAAGGGCCTGCAAAATTGGAACAAACTAAAATCGTTTACCCCCTTCCAGATCGCGCTCGAACGTTGATTTGTACCTGGGTGCTGGTAGATTGTCGCGCGTGGACAGCTACGTCAGGGACATGCATACGCCTTACGAATACGAGGTAGGTCCAATTCACCACCTATGCTAATTCCACTAATCTCACGCTATGTTAGGGAGCCCAGTTAATTTGCGGATATCTTTTGATAAGTCGCTTTCTTTTCACGTTTTTTCTTGACATTCTGACCTCTCATATGACTCAAATTACATCAACAAAAACCCCCCAATCTTTACCCCCAGCTTTAGCATGGCAAAATGGTTGAGTTCAAAGCCTGATTTCTCCGCAGTAGTACAATTAAAACGAATGCGCAAAATCGCTCGGTGCTTATCTAGTAGTACCTTTTCAGATGCCGTCGACGTACGAGCGTTACCGATCTAGCTCGCGATCGGCAATCAATGGATACTCGGTGAGTTTTAAGTCAACGAACCTCCGCAGGGATCTCACTTTTTTCGGAGGTCGACACTTGAAATTTTTCACCTTGGCCCCCAGTGACCAAACTTTGTTTTTTTCGGTAAATACTTGGAAAAGTTGCAATTTATTTACAAATCTCGTCTACTAAAAGATTGAACTTCAAGTGTCAATCCAACCGAATTCTTGGATAAATCTTTGCTTATTGATCCACGTCGTAGCGTTTGACAGATTTTCACTATTCCCGGTCTAAAGATCTCCGAATTTCGCCGAGTTTAAGAGATCATTTTTATTTCTATCTTTTATCACTGTCTTTCTCAAATCTGTCCCCTACTTTTCACTGTTGCATTCTACCACTCGAAAGAGCTAGAAAGAGTGGCTTACATTGCTTTCACAAATAGACAAAGAGTAAGCTTTTCACCGAGTTAGCTACCCCTACGCTTATATTCGCTTTCTAACACAATTCAACCCTCAAAAAGGCTTCTCACCTAAGACTCTAAAATTCTATTCTGGGCTCATCCAAGTCTAGGATTTTCAAAGTATTTCAAAATGTACCTATTCAGCCAGAAACGATGGTTTAGACGAGTACGAACATTTTTGTGCAATTGAAAATTATTTTAAGTTTCGAAAATCTTAAGTTCGAAAAATTTCGAAATTCAGCCAGAGGTGTAAATGTTTAGACACGTGCGGGTATACCCGCATAACGAGATAGTGTGTATTTTCAAGAGAGAAAAAAGAGCATGCTCTCTCGAAAATGCACATTATCCCGTTATGCGTGTATACCTGCGTGCGTGTCTAAACATTTACAACCCTGAATTCAGCCCTACAATACCGCTTCGTATGAGAGATACAAGCGCGATGTTAGTCCGACCATGGTGAGAAGCATGTATGAGGTAAGGCCACCACGCAAACGTTTCACCAAAATGAATAGACTTATCGATACACACACCATGCACAAAATTGCCTTTAATTCTCTAAACATCATAAGTCTATTCAGCACAAGTAATATAATATAGCTATTAAATTTGAGGGAATGATGATAAGCCTATTTTTCATAGAGAAACGCCATCATTCTATCAAATTTGATCCTTACGAGACCGAAATCAATATTTTGAATTTTTTTATCATTGTCCATTGAAATTTCGATTTTATTTCAAATTAAATTAGAATCCTCTATGTATATTTTACCATCTATTAGAATAGCTAACATTTAATGGTTTAAGCAATGGACGTTAATACTTCAAATTATTGATTTTCGATCTTGCAAACATCATCATCAAACTGAGAAAAGCTCTCAACGCTTGAGTTGACGCTTTTTGACTTCCAATTTTTGTTGGCTTGTGGTGTGTTTTGGTCCTCGTAGCTAGTCCTAGTCTACACACACACGAAAATCACAGAAAAATCACTGATAATCGATATCAAAATGATAAATGACGTTATCAGCGTATATGCAAATGATCATTTTCATCCGGTTACTTTGACTCGGAAATAATTTCTGAGCCATTTGACATACCCTTTTTGTAATAAATTGAAAAGGGGATACCCTGGATAATTTTTGAGGTGTGCGAGGTAAGCGGATGAAAATGAAGCCTGAAAATCCCACCTAGGCCTAACTCGACTAACCGAAAACACACACACACACATGAGCCCTGCACGCGTTGTTCGTCTACAACTGTGATACGAGTCATTTCAATTGCAGGGTCGCATCAACCATCTCGAACGATCGCTGTCCCGGGAGCTCATCAACAAGGACAGGGTAGGTTGAGAGAGAGGGACCGCAGAAAAGAACCTTAGATGACAAAATGATAAGCGTTTTCAAAAATGTTTTGGAATTTCGCCTAGTTTGGCTATCTGGATTTGTCGTGACGTCACGACAAATCCAAGTTCCCCCTGTTTTTATTTGAATATCTCAAAAATAACCTTTTCGGAATTTATTCATCAAGATTTATCAAAATGCGCCAAATTTGATTTCTTTCATTAGCACCTTCAAGAGATAATTTACCGGCCTATTCCCAACAAAATTTTCGAAATGTTTCAGAAAGTTGCTTACTTTTATTGAGATTTTCATCGAGCAATGAGTTCTTCGCATACTTCCTGTACTTCAACCTATCATTTTGTTATATTTCTGCGTTCTTTGACATTCCGGTGATTTTTGGAATTAGAAGATTCCCAACTGATTCAAAAATTACCTTAGAATTATTACCAATGACCGATTATTTGAGACCAAATAAAAATGCGCGAAAATTTTATGCACGGAAATTAGCGCGTTGTTTGCAAACGAATGGACGACACTTCGTCGATTCCGAGTATTGACTTTGACGAATATTTGTATATATGCAATGCACACTTTGCATATTCGAATTTGCGCGTCGTTTATAATGTCTCAAGTCATCGGCCATTGGCAATATCACTGCGGTCCTATCTTTGAATGGTTCAGTTGCGCGGCGAGTACCGTCAGCTGTCGTCCAAGTTGGATCAGGCGATGAGGCAGATGGAGTTGCTCAGGTGCTCCTCCTATTCGGCACTCACCCGCTCGCCCTCAATGGGTCGCACCAACGTCTATACCCACTTCTATCCTCATTATTAATTCGGACTTGATCCGCATTTTCCTATTACCAACTAGTTTAGTCTATCCTTACTATTTTTCTGAACTTCCCTACACTGATTCGCACATGATCCTAAACGATCCGCACCAGTTTCTTCCTTTATTCTAACTAGCCTAGACTTTCTAATGGTTCACTACTTCTTGCTCTTGAAATGGCAATGAATCTATCATACTGACTCTGAACTATTTTGCGGAACGATAGATTCATTACTGAGACTATTTTCATCTTATCAAAAGAATAACTTTTTATTCTATAACTTGTTCTATGATATGATATGCGATTTTCTATCATCTATCTTATCCTATTCGTTAACATTGAAGTATGCTTTCTTTTATAGCAACTGTCATTTTCATTTTCAAATTTCTTTACTTGAACATAATTGAACGCTAATTATGCTCAGGTATTCATATTTTATGTACTATCTTTTCTCATCTAATTTTCCGGTGACTATATTGACATAATCTCCTTTTATATTGACACTTTTCAGATATCTAATAATTGCTCATTACACGACTGTTCTCTTATTAGCATAGTTAGTGCTAAGCATTTGAAATAGATTCGATTTTCTTCTAGCTTAAGATTAAGATTCTAAAACTTCAGATTGATTTTTTATACCTACTACACTTGGACTCTCCAATTAATCTGGAGATATTTTCAAAGTTCAACATTTTATGTATGCTTCTTTCGGAATTTTCTATCTTTTTGTCTAACCAAATATGTACACATTTAATAAACGTGAATGTTACTAAATACACAATTAAAATTAACACAATCTTACACCTTTGTATAATTTGACTATATCGTGTGCTCCTATATAATCTAATAAACAGGATATCAATAGTTATGCATCATATCCCCAATTCCGAAGCATATTTCACTTAAAACCTCGAAATTATTCAATAATCGCCCATACTTTGCGTGCCTCTATATGCTAATATGTTAAGCATAGATTATTTAAACAAAACGACAATTTTTCCAGCCCCAACCCGTCTCTATCGCCAAACAGTACAGCCCCTACCAGTCGCCCTACGCGGTCACACCTACCGCTGGCCTCCGATCGCCCTCTTATTCCACGCTCAACAACCTACTGTCTGGATTTGCACACTCGTGGACTGCCGAGTACTGAGCGGTAAAATTTCAGTACTTTTCCAAGATTAATAAGTAGCTAAAAATCAGTGCCCGCGTAAAATGTCGAGTACTGAGCAGTACGATGTTCATATTTCATTTTTTAATTAATAAGAGCCTTGAGCACGCTAGCATTAAAGTTAGAAAAATATTGCAGAGATATGAAAGATTTTGAAACATTACTTAAAATCAACCATTTTTGCTAATGAATTGTATAAAATAGGCATGAAAATTCAACTCAAAATGCTAAATTATATGAATACTGATTCTCTGTCTTACTAGTTTGGTTCTTTAATTATCGCTAACTGGAGAGCAAAGTCGATATTCACATGCAGCAATTAGAAATCGAATTTGGAGGAGCGAGATAGTAAGTCGCGTCGAAGAGAAACGAGACGAATAGCGTGTAATTTGTTGAATATCGACGCGTTCTCTCCCAACCAATAATATAATAATATTCAGCTTCCGACTCGGTAATCTATTATGGGGCGCGAAGTATTGTAAGAAGAGAGATGACATTGATATTCAACAAACTGTCAAAAACTACGGCACCGCCGCTAAAATGCGACCCCAGAGCACCATTTATTGATTTTTTCTCTTTCGACTTTTTCATAATTTTGACTGATTGGGTTATTGATTGTATTCGATTGTATTGGTGTTTCTTTTCTATTTAGATTTTGAAGTTTAAGCCAAAATTTGACAATTTAAAAGAAACTTCAAAATTTTTGCATGTTTTCTCATTTTTGTTTGGCTTTATATCTCTGTATCCTAAATATACATTGAGACTTTTCTTGCGAATGAAGCTGTAACGTCGTTTCTTAGAGATATTTTGCGATAGGTGTTTTATTTTCTTTTCATAACATTTTTATCACGTTTTCATAATCACGAAATATTCTAATCACATTTTGCACCATTTATCTTTCCCATATACTTGATTTTTTATAAGTATTATCCTTTTCTTTCTTCTTATAAAAGCTCCCAGAATTCATCTTTTTCTCCCAAAAATCGGGAGCAATTTTGTCAGTTTTTGTTCCGTCCGGTTCTTCTATAACCAACTTCACGCATATTTTTCCGGTATAAGTTGTCTTAGCCACACTTTAAAATATGTAAATCTATCCATGTTAAACTGTTTTAGTTGGCTTTATTCTATCAGTAGAACAATTCAAAACATATATTAAAGCTCTGCATATATGTCTTATGCTGAATATACATATACAAACAGCTAATCATAATAATGACTTTTTGTACAATTTAGTATGTCATGTAACCATGATTTTGAATAATAAACCATTGTATAAAAGATTATTAAAAGTTAAATTTCTAAATAACCGTATTTTAGCACCCAATCAACATTCTATGTGTTTAAAGCCTGAGGTTCGAAAATATGCCAGGTTTTTAGATGGAATTATCAAAATCAGTTGATTTTTCATCAATTGAACTTGTTTCTTCGGTTTTCTCGCACTTGAAGATCGCGTAGATAGATGGTAGTTTTGCCATAGCTTCTTCTACCTAAAATTTTCAATAAATTATCAAAATTTTAAGTACTTTTCCATACCTCTGCAGCATTTTTATTCTTCGTTTCAGGTAGATTGAAGTATAGGTAGATTATCGACACGAATACCGGCACGATGAATAAAATCAGGTACGACCATGATTCGCCCAACTGATTTTTCATGGGCATGAAGCTAGTGACCAGTAAGAATCTACTGAAAATCAATGTTTTCCAAAAGTTATGTATCAATAAAGTTAGTCAATTTAGTCGCAATGCAAGAATAATTGAACTCCACTTAAGCCAAATAATTCATAATAAATTAACCAAAAAACTTTGGAAAAATATGCTTCATGAAAACTCATAATTCCTGTGCGAAACTTATCTATCGATAAAATTAAAACACACCAAAACATCTGCATGAAACTAGCACAGGATTGAGAAGCGCTTCTAGCGGCCTGCCCGACCAATTCCGCATTGATGAAGAAGCACAGCGGTCCGGGCCCGATCGCGAACGAAATGATGAACAGGCAAATCACCAGGATTAGTAAATAGCCCAGCACACGATACTGAAAGTAGTCAATATTCTGGGAGTTTTGACAATAGGTTAGAACCCGTACTAGCATTATTGTATCGATCAAATTAAGCGAAAGTTTGTGTCGAAAAAATGTTGAGAAAAAGCGGGAGAGGCAGAGGAAATTGCGTATCACTCTCTTTCCATTGTCCCCTGCTGACTCTTTCTGGCATTTTGCCACCCTCTTGCGCATAGTCGTGACGCGCACTTCTCGCAAGACGCTCTTTAACACACGAACTGTCACTTCCTTTGACCGATACAATAATAATGAAGTTGCGCTTAAAATAACATAGGTAAAAATAATAACAATATTATTGTCCATCCTAGACTATTCCTACGCTACTATATTAGTGCGTTACTACTCTTCCAAGTTGCTTATTCGGCTATATTCTTACCTGGTACATGTCAAACGTGTACATGAGCCCGAATACGAAGAAATTGCAAATCAGAATTGCGACGAAGGATATCAATAATAGCGGCCTTCTTCCAAATCTATCGACTATAACAGACGCTAGGCCGCTAGCTAGCTGAAGTTAGCATAATCGTTGGTAAATTGGCAAAATAGTAAGAACTTAGGGAAACTTACCACACTAACTAGCGCTATGCCAACGTTAGCAAACGATGCTTCCAATACCGTCAACCCAGTACTACAAAGGATTTGGAAAGCGAAAGCGTTAATCACTAAAAACTAGCTATTTTCGAAAATTAGTTTAAACTAGCAAAAATGCCTGCAATTCCAGAAAATGACATAGCGAAGATCACTACTAATCCGATGAAGACATTCTTTCTCAGGGAACGCTTCTTCAAACAGTCCCAAACCGTGTATTTCCTGGTAGCCTTTTCTTGCTCCTAAAATAATTTATATTCCAAGAATTTTCAAATTCAATCAGTTTCATCAAATGTTGTTATTTATTGTATCGCTAGCAAGTAAGTAATCAAATCATATGCGCTTCAGAAATTTGAAAATTGATCTTATTATTTTATGATTTGGTTCAGCTTCTTCCCGAATTAATTAACTAACTAACGTCCTGAATCTCCGTCATGATAATGTTCGCTTTGTCTTCGCTGCACTTCTGGAAATACTGTATCGCTTGCGTAGCCTCTGCCAACTTCCCTTTTTGAATCAAAAATCTAAAAAATATGCATTTCTTCAAAATCACTCGAAATTTTTGACTTTCTGTATTCCACACCCACTTTTTGAGGAAAAAGTAGGGAAGGGAGATAGGAGGAAAATAAGTGGATGTGGAATACAGGGGGTCGAAATTTTTACCCCGGAGACTCCGGCAAGAAGGGTAGCATAACATAGAAGACGGCCATTATGCAGATTTCGACTAGGTAAATCATGTCCCTAAATGTTCGCCTGATTTTAAGGACTTGCAAACGCTGTGTACCAGAGTTTCACGGTACCGAGAAGTTCCGGCATGGCTACGATCGAACCGAAGACCGTGCCGAGTTGGACGCAGACACCGGTGATCATCCCTATCGCGCCTCGGCATTCCTTAGGGCTAAAAATTTACTCATTTAAACAATTTTTAACGACGTTTTTTTTGGAAAACTAGTAGCGGTTGCTATACCGATAAATGCCTTATAATATATGGTTAGGTATGAAAAATTTCTCCCATATCATTCCTATGTGCTATGATGTAATTTTGTTATTACTTTTCAAGTTTGTTTTTTCAGCTTATAAAACATGATTTTTCTAACGGTTATTAACAAGAAATCGAAACAGTTGAATGCATAAAAGCGCCATTAAGATGATAACGCTTTGCTCAAACCATTAATTTTTGGATTCTGCAGAAAATAAGTTAGTAGTTGACTCTAATCACCTTAATAGGACAGTGAGTCTATTAAATTTAGCTGAGAAAGCAAGTAAAATGATTCCGAATGGTAATAGGATTATGCTACGCTTAAAGTGTATTTACCGTAGGACCTTCAATTGAAACCCCTCTCCAAGAGGGTGTTGAAAATTTCAACCTTCTGACTTCCATTATAGGTCTCACGTCACAATTTAAGTTGAGGCTTGAATAATAGGATTAAATTTAAATCATACCTAGATTCGGAAAGGTAGAGGGCCGAAAGGTAGAGACTTATACTGACGAAAAAGCCCATGGTGATTCTTGATATGACGTACAGAATGAATGATGGTATCTAAATCAAATCAATTTTTAAAAATATATTTCATGAAATTAACTATGCATAATCTCAATATTATATCACTGGCTAATATTTAATTGGGGATCATATAATATTTAAATCTTCAACCTACAAATTTCGCCGTCATAGAAAGTCCACCGGAAATCATTTGACCCCCGATAGACACGTAGAGTCCGCGTTTTCTTCCGATTTTGTCGGCCAAAGGTCTGATCATTAAGGATCCAAACACCGCTCCTAGAAATACCACTGCTACCACAAAGGACCAGATATTCTGAAATTAAATGGTCACATTTTAAGTATCTTTTCTTATCATAGTTTAGATATTTTAGTATCCAAAATTTCGGAGGTCAAAATATAGAGGGAAGAAAAAGCGATTTAAGTCCATTTCTCCCTTTTCTAACCACGGAAAATAATCATATGCATAACTCTGCACTTTTCAGATTTAAAGATCAAATAATAATTGAGTGCATCACTTACCTCCAAAGTACTCTCACTTAGACCATTTTTATAGTGACTTCCGAGGGTCATGTTTAGAAAATTCAGAAATGCGTCTTCAGCCGGGTTAGTCAGAACTATTTGGAATCCAAAATGGAAAGATCCGCCCAGCGATGTGATCAAAGCTACGACGATCATTCGTAGAGAAGGCATGTGCTTCCCAGCCATTTTTTAATTCTGAAAATGTTTAAGTTAGAGTCTGAAATCGAACATTCATGACTAACGTAATTATCGCGACTTAGATTTAATAAGTTATTATAAAAAAATCACAAATTACGATATGGTCTAAATTATAAGAGACATAACTAAAATAGTAGTCATAACTTAAATTTTCGAATTTCTGACATAGCAGCCAAAATGTCATGATCTCAAAAATGAACCTTCCGGTTCTACCTACAAGAGCCTTTTTGAATGAATGATAAGGGGTTGATTTTACGAGAGAGCCTTATCAGTAATCAGCCACTATAATCACGCCTTTTACTGCTCCAAAGACACGAATTCCGCTGATCATAAATAAAAGCAGTTGGAGAGGGGGGAATCAAGTGAGATCAAATTTTAAGGGAATAAATTGAATTAATTAAAATTGAAGTGGAATTTATCATTTTAAAAGAAGTTTCAACAGAGGCAACATTCATAACATTTCAAGAAAATTTCGTTAAATTTGAAACGTATTTGGCTTGTTTAAGATTTTTTTTTATATATAGATGAAACATCCCCTCATCTTATAGTCAACTATAATCATTCAACTTATAAATAATAAATGATCATTGTATTTATAAATATCGCTTGTTTTTCACTCATAACATTGATAAGAACTTTAAAAACAAAAGTGTGCTCTTTAAAAGTCAAAATATGGATAAAAAGCGCCTTCTAATTTGTACATAGGGCTTCAGTTTTGATTTGACTAGCAGTAGAAGTGTTAAAATGCATCATTTAATGGATTGATACGTTAATGATCTTATAGTGCACTACACGCTACAGAATACGACGCTACAAAAACAAGCGCTAAATTGATAAGAAACGACAATAGAAAATGTGCATTCGATGACACGGAAATCACGCTTGGATTATACTCAGCGAATTAAGCCAGAGCTTATTTCTGACCCGTTAAAGAGCTAATGCTATTTTAACGAAGAAGCATCAACGATCATAGAACTTTATTCTAAAAAATGAAAAGAAATAGGAAACGAATAAAAGTAGTAGGTAGTAGACTCATTAATAAAAGTAGTAGACAATTTTGAAAAATAGTTAGAGAGTATAAAAAGAATATTCCCTAGGATTTTCACGACTTCAACACACAGAATTGTTATCTTTTCAGAGAATCGAAAATATTCAAATTCTTATCATCTTAATTTCAAAATGTTGATAAATAGTTTTGAATATTTTTACATTTGATGAATTTTGTAGGCGTTGAACATTTTAGATGAAAGGCTTATTGTGAGTGATTCGAGCATCGGTAGACACTAGAAAAATCGATATCCTAAAAAGTCCAGATAAGGTAATCGAGAGCGCTGAATCGATTGCGACAGGTTTCAGCTCGATTTTCATGCGTTTTACACCTATACTGTTTGAAAAATACGGAAAAAATGTGATTTTTCTAACTTTTTTATTTGAATTTTTTTTCGAACAATGATACACCGTTGGCTTCATCTCATCGAGCTGAGTACGAATATGGAAAAAAATTCACTTTTGACCATAATTATAGCGTTTTATTCACAACAAATATTTGAACTTAATGCTAACATTATATTCAGAAGAAAATATTAACACATATCTTTATTCACAACCAAATATTTTGAATTTAACGCTAACATTATTGAGAGGAAAATATGAACACAAAAATTTGTTAATAATAAAAATAGCGTCAATGTTAACTTAGATTGCATGCGGTCTGAATAAATAATCATTGCTGGTTCCCTTCGCTCCAGAATCGGTTAACCAGTTGTAGAACTTGCTCGATTCGGCGTGTCCCGTCGTCTGAATTTAGAAATTAAAACATTTCAAAATTTCATCGATTTTAAGAAATACTATGACAAGTTTGTAGATGTAACAAAATATTGGGCCCCTTGTAATCCCCACCCTTTTTCATTTCCTATACTATTTTTCAAAAAAAGAAGACAGATAGTATGCGTCCTGAAGAGATAATAAAGAAGAGAGAAAGAAAGGCGGAGCGCGTGCAAAATCAATTTGTAAAGAGTATGCACAGTATCTACCCCTTCACAGCCATAATATTTTTTGAAATCTTTTATGAAAAATTTTAAACAAATTTTTGGAACGAATTGAGGAAAATGAAAAAAACGGTGTGTATTTTGTTTTCACTTAAAAATTTCAAAGAATAAATTACGAGTGAAATTACTCATGTAATGTTTCCAAACATCTGAAGTATACGAAACATTGGACGTACAGCTCGACTAACAATAAGTAGAATTAATACATTTCAAATTTACCTCCGACCCGGGATGAACCCTGTTCTTCGGTGAATTCTCTTTCGGTAAATAGTCTCTCGGGTGCTGTCTCGTTGGTTCCGGTGATTTCGGATTTTGCTCTGACGGTTCGTAATTGTTTTGCTCGTTTTTGGGCCCCTCAATTTTATTTTTTCTTGGTATTTTTTCAGATTCGACCCCCTTACCTCATCTTTCCTGGGCTCTTCAGGCTTATCTTCCTCTGGCTCTTTTTCCTTCTTCTTCTGAAAAGAGATTTTTCGATCAAATTAGCCCCTAGACACGATTTAGATCAGCATAGCCTTGTTATCACCAACCCATTTCATATTTTTGGACCTTACATAAATTCTGCCTAATTCTAAATCAACACCTACCTTTTCCGGATCTTCATCTCTGTACTTCACGACCTCGACGGTTTTCGCCGGGGCGCAAATGTAATAAATCGACCCCGAAGGGCGACCGCCCAATTTCTTGCAGCTCTGGAGATAAATTGATTTTTCAAAAATTCAATAAAAAAACCGACGTTCATATGACAATAAGTATGAACGATGAACGTGAAGGGTCCGAAAATCCCAGCCATAATACCAGCGATAAAGAAAAGGTACATTTTCTGAAATGCTCCCGAATTTTGTTCCCGAAACTATAGAAATGCTCTCAACCTGATGTTCCCCAGCGAAGAGTATCAGAAGCCAGATGCTGAACAGGAAGAAGCTGTATGGGGAGAGCATTTTTGCGGAGCGCCTGAAAATTTAAAAATTACTCGAAATCATCACACTTCAGAAAAAAAGTATTCAATATTTGTAAAAATGAGTACTTGGCCCAATGGCACTGGTTCTTGTCTTGGGTTTCTTTGGTGAGGTCGCATCCAAGACATGCGAGCTGAGCTTTGAGTGAAGCGAAGAATATCAACAGCCAGACAGGCATCACGAAGCCCCACAGCATGTCGTTAGTGGAGGTGGCGAAGCAGCTGTAATTTTAGGTGTTTCAAAAGACCTCTTGTATTCCACACCCACTTTTTTTCTTTGACCCTAGCTTCCTTCCCTACTATCTTCTCAAAAAATGGGTGTGGATGTGGAATACAAAATACCGTTTCGAAAGATTAGATATTTTATCAGCTTCATAAGAATTCTGATATACACACTGAGAGTATTTATTAACATAGGAATTAAGTAAGCTTCAGAAAATTGCATTTAATTTCTTTTGATTAACATTAGTTACAGATTCGAACATTATAAAAAGCTTCGAAAAAATCCGTACTTCATCAAATGTTTATTATTTGTGCTAATGGTGTTAGATTGTAATCACTCAACTAAAATAATAAGATTTTCAAACTCACTGCATCATGGATTTCCCGTAATACTCCTTCAGGAAATAGTAAGATGCCAAAGTCGGTATGAGCGCGACGATAATCGGCAAAATATAGTTCAAAAACGCTGGGATCGTGCCATTTTTGGTGGCCGAACCCGAAACCATCCTGAAATAACAATGCATTTCAAAATGGATAAATAATAGGAGTGTTTAAAAGACGCTATTCTCAAATACTTGAATGCTATAGCTGGCTCCCTGTATTTACAGGCGAATAGGAAGGGCAGGGAATGTAGGAAAAGAGGAGAAATAAGAAAAGAGCTATCTGTAAATACAGGGGCTCTATGCTTGAAAAGATACGATTAATTCATTTCGAAATAATTTAAAATAAAAAAAATATATATATATATATATTAGGTAAAAATTACGAGCTCGCAAAGAAAGCCTCGAAAAGAAACGCAGCCGCAATCAAACACATGAAGAAATGGTTCAAAATCGCGATGATCTTACACGTACTCTGAAAATTGTGTTTTCTTTATTTTTTCTCGATTTATATAACAAAAAAGTGCCTGTTTATCGGTATAGTTAAAGTTCATGTAACTCATGCAGATGAATAACACAATGATGAAAATTTCCTCATATAAATGGATGATTCTGTGGTGGCCCCAGTTTCTAAAACTCGAAATATTGCAATTATTTTAAATTAAAAAGACCATACTTATGGACAATATTCATAATAATAGTAACCAAAATGGAAATTATTGCTATTACCGAACCAACGTATAGGGCTATCTAAATTTGGTCTTCTTTAAATTTTGAGAATTATTGAAACCTTCGAATATTTCATATTTTTATCGCTCATGGTCGAATTATAGCATCTCAACTCTTTCGCGAATTCTTCGTTATCGCAGATAGTGTCATTATCGGCGTCCGTGCATGTGGCTAAAGTGCACTACGTTTGATTTTTGAAATCACCCCGTAGTTTTTGAGTACATCCCCTTTAAATTTTACAAAAATACATCCCCTTTACCTGGCGGTTTGGTCGTCGTCGTGACATTTTCTTCGTCCTCAGCTTGATCTTCAACACAATACGCGTCCTTTAATCAAGTTCATTTAAATTTTGATCTTAGGCTCAAAATGCTGACGCACTCTAACATTGTCACTCGAGAGTTAAATTCAACATTAACGTTAAACTTTTAACAATGCTGCACCTGAGGACAATTGCTATTTGACGAGATGACAGACGCTATAGTTAGAGATAGAGGAACGAAGGAAAGTAGGGCACAATAGTGTGGGAAAAGATATAGGTCTCGTCATCTCATCAAATAGCAGTTGCCGTACCTGAGTCTTCGAATCTATCGCTATGACTTGGTCAGTTTCGACGCACTGACAGCCGGTTACAATCAGTTCACCATCTCCCGACCCTGACCCGGAGCTTTCCTAAAATTAAATACAAAATTAATAGAAATTGACAATGGTAATTATTATATGGCGAGATGTGTGCCTTTTCCATACTATTTCTTTCAAATTTCATCCTTTTATTTATATCTAACCATAGAACTCCGCCATTTAGTAATTGCCATTGAAAATTTTTCTTATGAATACATTAATTTATTCGTAGCTTGGAAATCGCGTAACATCGCGACATGAAATATTGCAAAATTTTATACAAAAATTACGTTCCACACTACCGTCCCCCTACACTATCTTCCTTGTATTGTATCATGATGTTTTGCGGTTTTTCGGACAACTTGGAAACCGGCGAGACAATGAGAAATAGTGTGGGGGAAAAGAAAGCCTATCATCCCCCATGCCCTACCCTAATCCCCTATACTATTTCGCGCTAATGTCTCGCGGTTTCCAAATATTCGAAAACCCATCACTTAAAAAAAATACCAGTTTATTTATAAATACACACTTACCTCGTAATTACATAGCTCTTCGCCCTCTGGAGCCACGGTTGAACCTTCGCAATTGCATAGTGTTGATTCAGATCTATCTATAGAAAATAACAGAAGTATCGAAATCCCCAAAAATTCTCCGCTCCATAGGAGCATTTGTTACCTAAAATGATGATTCAAAAATTAGAAAACAAGAAAATACGAAGTGATCATCTACAAATGCGTAAATCCAAAACATATAACACTTGAAAATTGTTCCTTAAAAGTTTTTGAGTCCGAGTGATTTTTTCGTTACTATGGCTTGAAATCATAATGAAGTCTCCTGTGAAAACGGTGAAATCTCGAGTTTAGAATATTCTTTTCATTCATTTTGTTTTCCTGAATTTTTCATTCTGACATATTTAGCTATTGTATTTAGAATACGATAGGAGAAAAGAAAAGCTTGAGAATTTTAAGGCGTGCAAAAAAAATCTTGTGGATCAAAAATTTGATCCGAAGCGGAAGGATCATTAGGTTTAGTTTTTTTTCTTGAAACATTTTTAAGATTGATTCTTTAAATGTCACTAAAAAAGATAGCACTTAAACATTTTATTCACCGTTGTGGTACTTTTCCAAGAAAAACAATGACAATTTCGCACGTCATGGTCTGTCAAGCAGTGCATAAAGCTGAATGTTCTAGCTTCTCTAATACACACACACTATTTTTCTCCTTACAATTTTGTTTTCGTCTAAAGATTTCGTACCGGATATTTTTTGCAAAATTTTAGAACCCATTTCTTATAGAAGACCTGTAGTTATAAGAAATGGATGATAGAATTTTGAAACAATGATCGATAAAAGAAATCCTTAGACGAAAGTTCAATTTGACAGTGACAATGCACCAATGTATGATGTGTGTTGATAGGCCGTGACATATAACTTATCAAAATTCGAATAAATAAAATTGAAATCCAATAAGAAATTGGCGAAGTGAGCATTTTTGTGACTAGAGAATCGCAGGGACACAATTTTACAGCACTTAAAAAAATAATATGGTATCATGATAATTATTTTAAAACTAATATGTATATAATTTGATATCTGATATATTCAAAAAGTCACATTAAACTATTCGATAAATTAGGGATATTTGGAAGCTTGTATGGTGGGTAAATGAGATCATATAAGAGTTTTGTGTGACAAATGATCATCGTGAAATAATCACCTGAAAAGGGATTCAGACCATGTCTCTTTTCAATGTACGTATATAAATAAATTAATGTATAGAAGCTAAGATATTATGTATAATACTAGCAGAGTCTATTAAATGCAAATACTTCATCAATCGAATGAAAACTGATAGATACCCCGTAGTTTTGTGATTATTTTGGACAAAATTTACAGAAATATGCAGATATATAGATCAGAATACTCAATATATATTATCATTAATTTCAAATATATGTTTTGAAATTGATGATATGTATATACACGAGATCAGTATATAAGCGAATCCTGAGGTCGATTTTCAAAACTTAACAAGAAAATAATTCGAATTTCAGAAAATATGAATGACATCGATAGGCTATATGTCGATAATACCGGATGGGTGCTTGAAAGAATAGACATATATTTCAAATAAAATCTACGCAATTTCTAACGGCACAAACAAGAAATGAATGAACAGAGTAAATGTGTAACCATTTGACGGTAATTACTATATGATGAGATGACGAGACCTATAGACAAAATAGTGTGCGAAAAAGATATGTCTTGCCATCTCATCAAATAGCAGTTTCCTTATTTGACTAACTCAAATATTTAAAAAAAAAAAAAATATTATATCGATACGTGAAGAAATTCGGATAATAAAGAGTGACAATAGCAAGGCTTACACATAATTGCATATATTTTAAATATATCATTTTTAATTAGTATATGCAATCTTAATCAATAATAAGAATAGCACTTTCATCGAGAGAAAAACTTCGTTCTGAGCATTATTTAAATCCAATGAAATGTTTTCGCAAAATTGTGAGTCATTTACGAATTTCTACCACGTCAAAAGTGTTGTCAGAATCCATATTCACTTTTTACATTAAAATCATCGTCGTCGATATTCTGAATCCAACGAACTACTGTTGTCGTCGCCGAGATTCAGAATCCTTCTGAGCGAACGACGATGCTTCTTCTTCTTATGCCTGACGACGACGTCGTCGTTTTCATCGTCATCTTCACGGCTATAGTTTTTCCTCACGTAGTGATGGGACTTTTGTTTTCGCCTTTCTCGGCTGCGCATTATCTGGTAGATCTCGGAACGTAGAACTTGCATTTGCTCTTGTTCCTGAAATTCGTTCTTTATTTAATCTGTCAATTTTGGTAAATCGCGTTGTTTTCAAAGAGTTTCATATTAATTTCTACATTTAATATTTTGTGTAGTTTGAAAACGGGCAGTTTCGTCCAAAGTCTCAAATATTTTCGGTGTAAATCTGATCTAGCGAATTACGCAATTTTGAACTACAAAAATTTGCAAATACTACGCTTTTTGTCTGCTTCCTAACATACAATGGATTTTGGAATCACGAGAATTTGAAATAAATTCGAAAATCTAAGTGTATTCATCTAAAGTGAACTTCTATTGTGTTTCAGTTAGCAGAGGACCGCATTTTTCCGAAAAATTTGTATTCGCGGAGTATAATGCAAATTTTATTCAAGTGTAGTAGTGTAATGTCTCGAAAATTCTTAATTTAAATGTAAGAGAGCAAAAATTCGAATTTTCGGAGGCTAAAGTTTTGGAAAATTCGCGTGTAATGAGACCATGACCAGCTACAATTTTTTATGCCAAGTTTAACGACAATTTGAAAATGTCGCAACGTCGCGCAACTTAACGAGATAGTAGGCAAAAGCAAGAGAGCGCTTCCCTACACTTTCCTCATCCTTATACACTATTTCGTCAAGTTGCGACATTGACACATTTCCAAGTGGCCAAACTTATCCATCGTCTTAGCGTGGAGAAATGAAATTAGCATAGTGCTATAAAGCTATTATTATTTAATTAATAATGAACAATCAAGCGCGTTAAAGTTCCAAAGTTAGCATAAGCTTACCAATCTATGCCAAAGACATCGATCTGGGGCTTCATCGGTACCGCCAGGACAATCCGCTACGCCGTTACAGAAATCGTTCGATCTGAAATTAACATGCTAGTAAAAAGTTCACATATATGATATGTGCACGAATTGACGCGTGTGTGGAATTGAAGTTTGTGAGAGACGTTGAAAGATTTGAGAGCGGGTGAAATCAATATTGATTATAGAATTGGGTGATTACTTTATGTAAGCTAATTTAGGTGAGATCATTTGAGATGAAGGCTTATGTATTCAGATTTGATTCGGACCAACCACAGGACCCTATTCTGCATACATATGCTAGTTTAACGCTCACTTTATGCACTTCGGTGGTTCATCAGGCGTAGTGCTAGATTTGGGGCATTCGACGTAAAACACATATCCCTTCATGGAATTCTTCGTATTATTAGCCGCACAAACGTCACCGGCGGTGTTTTCTGAAAGTCGGCAAAATTACCCTACTGTATCTATTTGAAAATCCCAAGCCCCCAAACCATGTGAAATAGGGTAGAAAAGAGTCTTTTTTCCTACCATTCCTCACCCTAATTCGCATGGCTTGGGGCTTCCAAGTTGCCTTTGTATAGGATTAGCATAACAGAAGAATCTATTAGATTAGCTTCAAAGGAAGCACTATTCTGATTCATTCTAATCCGATAGTCAAAACATGTGTTATTGAAAGAATCGAAATATTAATTCTAATATAAAAGTCAGGAAAAAACTAACGCGCTATCAATTTATTCAAGCCTTCGGGGTATTGATCTACATTTCCGTAGCTGTCAACATCCAAATTTTCTGGCTTCGGCAATTGGATATTCCTGAAAATGCAGATAATCTTTGGATACTGTGGTTTTCATCAGCGTTATAGATTTTCGTAAGTATTTACTAACGTGCAAAAGATTAGATTTAACGTCCTCATGTAATTTATAAAAAAAAAATTGCGAAAAAGTTAACTAGAAGTTCTGTGCATGGCCAAGTAAAATGTTAAATTTGTATGATTATAAAAAGGGTAAAAGCTAGAAATTATGCTAATTTTTACCTAGGCCTGCCTCCACTATGTCTTCTATTCCTGTTTAATGGATAGGCGTTACTGCTTGACGTTAGGACGTCGCTATTACCATCGTAACTACTCTGCCTAGCCTGATTCAGCAAATCTTCAGATTTCAAGGCTTCGAACTGAAAATATAAGTTTTATTCGCATTATCCTAGTTCAGAATATTATTCAAATTTGATTTCATAATCATCATTACTTGAAATATTACAAATTTTCAATTTTCCATTATGAATTCTTTAATAGTTCAATGGTTATATTAGTTTTTAATTCTTAATTTTGTCTTAGGTTTTACTCGGTTTAGAGAAAAGATGATGAACACACTCATTAGGCCATTAGTGAACTCACTCTTTAAACCTGACAAAAAGGGAATTGAATAAACTTAATGGACCCTTTTCGCTCGGTCAAGCATTCGCTAAATAATCATTTTGAAAATGCGAGGAAAATGAATTTGCGAATTTTTGCAAAAATCCGTTCTGCAAAAGTTCAACGCACTACCATTGCACTATCAAACCCGCTGAACAGTTCATTCACCTTCGCTATAAATTGCACTTTAAGTAGTCCTAGTTCTATCATATGTTTTATTCAAGGAACGTCTGGCTTTCGTCCGGAACGTTCTAAAGAAACGAAAACATTCCGGCCGGTTTCCAGACTCTATTCTACGCGAAATAATTATTTTCTTAGAAATCGCCTATTTTGGCGTGAAATTAATACGCTAAAAATACCAAGTTATCCTAAAATAAATTCATGTCTAAAGATAGTATTGTAGCTAACAACGCAGCGTTTCATCTGATCAAACAATTCCCTATAAAAAACCGTATATGAATAGAAACCCCGCAAAGTTACATATAGCCGCGATTTTGACCCTGTAAATCCTTTGACGTGCTTGTTTAACCCTGCCTAATCTAGGGATAATCTGATTTTTCATCTTTTCCTTATTCTCTGTCGATTCCCGCTGCAGAACCTCCGGTGTTGAGAATAATGGGGGCTTTTTAAATAACGAATTTAGAATTCTACGGATATCTTTTAACTGCGAAATTTTAGGGATACTCTTGAGAATAGAGTAAGATTTAAAAATTTGATGAACCTAACCCCCCTACGTGTGTCAAAGGGTGTCACATAAGCCGGCTACAAAATTTGTTGCTCTAAACGGGCAAAAACCACACCGATAAAAATTTACATATTTTGTCGTAACCAAGTAACATGAACGTGCTCTACAATTTTAAGAATTTCAAAAAGATTTTTTCGGACACCTAATTCATTAAATTTTTGCACGATTCTCGAGAATTTCAAATTTGTAAATTTTCAAAAATCAACAAGAATTTGGAGGGCTAACATTAAAAAACAAATGATTTTTTTTTATTTTTAAAATCTAATAACTACCTCCGATTTCTCCTGTTTCTCGACTATTCTGGCGTTGACTTGCGAGAAAATGACAAATAGGAGTAGGCTTAGGGTCGACGCCTAAATTTTAAATCATTTT
>LIAE01007196.1:0-18302 GCA_002287525.1 Diploscapter pachys
ACTCCGCCCACTTGCATTTTTACGAAAAACGGATAGCACCATGAGAATCAGCGTGAAAAACTGTACTATACATGTGAAAACCAGCCCGATTTGGGGATCCCTGGAAACAGTCCCTTTGCTAAGACTTTGGTCCTTACTGACATTCACTCTTAAGCATTTCAAATAGGATAAAAATTTCCTATCCCCTTTTCAGGAGTGGGTTTTTTATTTAAAAAATTAGGAACCAGTTCTAAGCAACAACTTGAACACCTCAACTCTCAAGCAATTTTATATCTAGAACTAAAAAGATGCAGAATAGCTCAAATTTGTCTTGTAAGTGCATATCGAGAGATTGAAAAGGGTTATTTGAAAAATATTGACGCTGAAGATGTAAAATAACTGACAATAGTTGTAGCGATAGGTGTTGCGACGGTCCACTGGGTGCACAGATCCAGGAAGGACGATCGTCAGATACTCCTTGCGATCTACTCTCAGTATATTTTCTTAACAAATTTCTCTCTCCAATCTGTGATTGGTCAAAATTTCTACCAGTGCGACCTGGTATCATAACACTGATTTCGCTCGTGCGACCTACCCCCTATAGTTAATTTTCGTCTGACGAAAGTGTTCCGTGGATCTGAACCAGAATCAAAGTTGTCGATAAGTCGTCCTATTTAGCTTATTTACTTGATTTTTTGATAAAATCAATATTCCGATTTCTCCTCAAGACTAGAGAACTGTTTTCTATTCTATTTCTCTACCTATATGCTCTCTTGTCTTTCTCTCATTTCCCTCAAGCAACAGGCTGAGGATTATTTTATCTTTCAGCCTGCATATTTGCAAATCGCCGATTTTACTTTTATCTTTGATTTATCATTTTTCACTTTTAGAGGTTTAATTAGCCATTTTTGACAATTGAGCGCGCCCACTCCTCATTTTTGTTCATTCCTTTCGCATGCATTCTTTTCTTTTATTCTCTTTCTTCGAAACTAAACGTAGGACGTTTAGAAATAATAAAATTCATAAAGCCGTGAATCAACGACACAATCACTTTTTTCTTTATTTTTCGCTCTTTCTTTCCATTTCGCTATTTTCATCGATTAAAAAGAATATATTGATGGATTTTCAGTTCAAGCCCGGGTTAGAAATGGTGCCTCCGTTGAGGAGACAGACACACAAGGTGAACGGCTTCGGCCTGTGGCTCATGAGAGAGGGCAGAGACAATTTCACCAAAAAGTTCGTTTTTCGATGAAAATGATTCATTCAATCAATTTTTGATGAGTACACTAGAAAATATAGCAGTACCGATGATTCGCACCTTGAAAAGAATATCTTTGGAATAATAAATAATACAAAATTTTGGAAATGTGTTTTTCCTTGAAGATTACTAATTCAAAAAACGTGGATATAGAAATTTCCGAATTTCAAGCTGCCTTTTGAAGACGGTTTTATTTGTTTAATTTTGCATTTGTATTTCACGAGGCTATATTTATGCCTTCAAACATTTTCAGATACCGTACCCGATACGAGGGAGATCTCGCCGAGCACAAAGACATGATGGGTGCGATGTGGAACGAGCTGACCGAGGAACAAAAGGAAGTGTGGAAAAAGAGGGCGAAGGACGAGAACGAAACGGGAACGTACAAGCGGTACGCCATCGCGAGGGATCAGGAACGCAGACGCAACATGGCCACGAGTTCTATCGAGGAAAATCTCTCTAAAATGGTAAGGCTTGTGTGTAAATTTGTATTTATCTTTGAAATGTTAAATATTTTGAACAAGCAGACTTGTAGATAAAAATCCGCGCCCGCGGGTTGGGCGTGGACGTGAAATTCTAAAGAGGAAGCAGGCCGGATTGGGTTCAGGTGTATGGGGGTTTTTTTTATGTGGGAAGTGTCAACTTGTGAAAAAAAATTACAAGCCTATGAACAAATCAAGATTTCTCGAATTTTATCACGGAATAATCCTTATTTCTATATATAATCACAAAAATAATTGAAAGAAAACTATTCTACCCGTTCAGAATCGACACAATCAGCGCGTTGCTCAGGAAAAGCAGAGGAGAGAAGTGAAGATTAACTATGTGAGGAAGCTGAGGCCCACTGTGAGTTGAAAACTTGCGTCTGAACGAAATGAGTGATTTTTCAGTCGAAATCGATGAATTTGGAGGAGTTCGAGCTGATTCGGCAGAAACAAAGAGAGGGCGACATCAGCAATCGACTCAATTTCGCAATGGTGATATACTATACTTTGATTTGATTTTCTGAAAGACTTCACAGGTCTGATTTCAGAAAAAGAGCAAGACTCCCGCTGAGCCAGGTCGCTATGGCGGGCAGATGTACCTGCTGACAATGTTCGTCTACTTGGATTGCTACATCAACGAGTCCATCCAGGTCTATCCCGCTGAAATTACACTCATCAAATTCACCATTGAGGAAGGTTGCAACAAACGGGTCTTCACACTTATTTGAATGCCTTTCAGGAATTTTGTCGACTCGAACCTGGCACATCAATTTCGAACCGAGGAAATACTTCATGTAAAAAGTCAGACATACGTATTCGTTGATGAAATGAATATTTAGAGAGTCAGACGGGGAGGTACCTGAATGGGCGCAGGAAAATCTGACCCAGAATGGTAAGACGGGATAATTACATTCTTTGCTCAGTTTGGATTTTGCAGTGGACAACATGAATCGTTCGCTGGATTGGATCGAGCACATCGATGGCGGCTGCACGATCGGACAGGCCTGGATCGAACTGAAGGAGGAAATCTGCGGGAAACCGTTCGTTCTCTTCGATGCAAATCAGAACAATTTCATCGTGAGTTTTTATTTATTTCTTTCACAAACTTATCCTTGCCTCATTGATAATTCTTATCCTGGAAGAGAGTTTTCTTGATTTAAAAAAATGTTTATTTAGTTTTCATTTTCAGCGTCCTGGTCTCCATTTCCTGGCTCTGGAGTCGTATGATGGTGCCATGCGATACAACGAGGAATACGATTTCGACAGGGACCTCGCTCCTAATCTCTACACCATTCAGGTATTTATTGCAAGACTTCATTATTTTTCATTTTTTAATTTATATATAGGATTTTGCCCGAATGATCAACAAATTTGATGGTACAAATCAGGGACCGGATGTCGACAAATACATCGAGGAACGGTTTCGGGTAAATGAATATTTTTTATATATAAAAGTAGGTGAAAATAATGCCTATGAAATTAAAAATTAGAAATCAAAGTCTAGTTCTTGAAAACGTCATTTTGATACTGTTATCTTCGAACTTGAAATCAGAAATTTGAAAATAATGTTTGAAAGTTTTTTTTTTTTTATATCTAACACGTTTAGAGACCAGGCCAGCCTGTGGAAGATTCTTCGTATTGCCGCCTGCATCAATCCACAGACACTGCACAGGATATGACGGGTCGTCTCCATTGCACTTTAGCTCATGGAATTCGTCTTCTGTAACTTTTTCCTACATTTTTATTCAACTTTAAAGAAAAAGAGACTAATTAATGCCAAAAAATAACTAATTTTCAACCCTCTAAAACAGTTTTACCCAAAAGAAAATACAAATGTTGGAAAACTCGAATGAGAATGATTTAATTTCAGCGATGCGTTCTTCGATTCGATGCGCCTTCTCGGTGTCAATCCCGACTTTCCCGATTACTTCACAAACCAGAAGCAATACTTCGACGTCGAGCAAATGGCACCTGGATATTATGATATGCGGTAGGGAGGATTTGAAGACTTGAGAAATTATTTTAAGCTCTCTCCTTTTCAGCTCCATCATTCCGACGGTAGAAGCCATGCCCATCAAATCCAAGAAGACGGCTGATGAGATGTACAAGTTGGTTGTTGAATCATTTACCTGGGAGAATTCGAAATTCGAAATTCGAACCAGAGCTGGTCAAAGAGTAAAATTAAAAAAAAAAAACAAAAAAATCTCCCAAGTCGAAGACATTCAATTTTTCCGAATCTCAAAGTCAAAGTCGAAGACCAAGTCCCCAAAAATCCTCAAAGACAAAGCTTTGTCCAGTCCTGATTCTGATTTATCAAAATTTCTATTATAAATCATTTATGATATGATTTTGACTCCACTTCTCCATTACTGATATGATGATATAAATTCAGATCAGTGGAACATTCGATGCGAGCTTTGGCGACTAACGAAACAGCCCGATTGCCGCCTCGGATGATGGCGGCCTTGACGCACGGAACGAGTGCACGGCGGCAGCAGGAGGAGAGTCAGAATGCAGGGCAGTGGGATTACGATAGGCCGGGGCCTTCCCACCGATACGGTAAAGAAATTTATCCTATACCAGGATTATCCTCAATGTTCACTCGTCGGTTTTTCTTCTGAAATATATCTGAGACAATATAATCTTCAGACATTGTTCTGCCTCCCGCTTCCAGTCGTGAACAGGAAGTGCCGACCAACACTCCCGATGCCAGTTCTCAGATCGATCCAAATTTCCTGCCAACTCCTCTGCAGAAATTATTCAAGTTGGCTTTATTTTGTTGTTATTTGAATATTCATTTTTATATACTTTTTCAGATGCCAGCCAAACAGAAGATCAGATCCAAATTCTTCCGCCTGCAAGCATGTGCCGCCGGGTTACCTTTGCAAAGTCAATATCAAGAACAGGATGCAGGTGATGACCGATGCTGAATGGGACAGTCGCGAATAAGTTGTGATGCGCTCAGAACTAAACGGTTGCTACCTTTGTTGTATCTATGATACATGAAACACGAGTTGGACCACAACGTATTTATTCAGAGCAAGTATTTCTTGGGAGATTATCCCAGAGGAGACGGTAGCTTGATGAGAAACTGGATTCTATTAAGATTTGGGTGCTTATATAGCCTCTCACCATCTAATCTTACAATTAGATAGTCTCTTATTTTGTTGATTTGCTAATTTATAATCAACCCCCAACTGTATTCTAGACACTACAACCTTTCCATCTTTTAATATTACAAGTTATTTATATTATCATCGTGGGGAAATTTTTATTATTCTAAATATGAGATCAGCTCATTATGAAGTTTATCTCGAAAGATAATTTATGACTGGTAAAATTATAAGTTTTATATATCTATATTTTATCATCCATTTGGATATGCAATATCAGCTATTTTACTGCAAATAGATAGGTTTATTATTTATTTTTTACGGCGGCAGTTTTATTTTTATCTGTGATTTTTATTCTCAATTTTCATTACCTCTGCGATCTTTCAATGTCGGTATTCAGTACTTTCTCTTGTTCACTTTGTCTCATCAAGCGGTTTATTGAAGTTCCTGTGTTTTCACATATGAATAAACAGTCTTGCCAAGAGCAGTTTAATAAACTAGAGAACCACAGAGTCTCGCGCACCAAGACGTTTTTTTACTAGAATTAAACTATGAAATTTTTCAATATTGAGAAAGCATTTTTAGGCATAAATTTACAGTAAAGTGACCCCAATTTGAAAAATTTAGTAAAACTGCTTCAGGGAACGCCTGAGATATCATTTGCATATTATTTTCGAAATTTTTGATCCATCGCCTCTTCGAGTTTTGCTTCAAAAAATGCTTACGAGCGGCTCATCAGTTAATATAGCCCTTAATTTCACATTTGAAAATTTCAAAAGTGTTTCGAGAAAATGTTGAATTTATTGATATTGTACATAGTATTGACTGTATTTCTCTATACGATTCAGTATTTTAAATGAGAATATGAGATTTGAATGTTACGACTAGGCGAATTGGATGTAGTTATGCAATTACGAGGATGTAGAAAAACTAATTGTAAGCAGCTATCATTCTATTTTGCCTTGGCGCGACAACACGACGTCGCAACAAATCCAAGTTACCAAGTTATCAGAGTATGAAAATACAAATTACCTGATTACCTACTCCTTTTCAAAAGTAGAATTTACCCAACAAATTAGGAACACAATCGAAACGACAATTAATAAAAGTAGTACCGACAAAAATTTCTAAAATTATCATTATCATCATATGAATTTTCTGAGCTGAAAAGTTTGCTATCCAGTATTCTATAACTAAATTCCTATCCTATACCTTATGGGTAAGCTATTACTTTTTTAATTGGCTCAAAATATGCATATTCGCTAATTTGTGTGCTGTTATTTTTGTTAATTGCTATCTCAACTAAACTCCTAAATTCAAACTCCGCTCCGTCGACCCTGTTAGAGATCTTATAGAGCCCACCGTCCTAAGTTCCATGATTGGGAGTGAAATCCGCACGCTCCGTACTAATTCCGCCCCGAAAAGTAATGCAACGCTACTTTTCTTGCTCCAAAACGATTTCTTCAAGCAAAACCAATATTTCTCGTTAGATCGCAGTCTGCTTTGACTTTTCGAATTTTCTACTAATTCTTGCACTATTATTATTGGAGATTTTTGAAATTTTACCTGGGAGTGTCGCAAAATGTACGTCACAATATGTTGACTATGATTTTACGTGAAGATCATCTGCGAGTCTATTTGACATCGTGTTTATTCATCACACGTTGTGTTGACCGTATTTGAAATGACAATATTTTACGTGGACTCCTAGAGTTTATCGTATGATTCAGAATTCCTGTCAAATATTACGTCAGATTTTCAGAAAGAATAAACATATTGTATTTAGTAAAACTGATTTTCGGTGATATTATTTGTACAAAAAAATTGGAAAAAAACCGATCTTTATCGAAACTTATCTTGGCCATTGGTCATCAATAAAATGTTTTTTTTCTGTAGCATTTACTCAATAATAAAAACTACACTGACGCTTCAAGCCAAGAAAAGTTGATCTTCACTGTAACTTAGTTAATTTTTCATTCATATATTGTAGCATAAAATAACAACTTTCTTCTCGCAGTCACTTTTCTGTTTCTCTGTTTATTTGCATGTGTCATTTCTCTGCTCTTCCTATATCTTTCTCTCCCTTTCCTTCTCTCTCTATTTCTTTCTTGCCCTACAGGTGCGGTCTTCCGTTATAATGCCTGCCTTCGGACTGCTGTGTGGACTCTTTGAGCGCATCTTTGCACAGTGTGAAGGGAGGGAGGACGGAAGACAGAGGCGAGAAGTTTCAAGCCTGTCGCGCCAACGAGCCTAGAGGAGCATCAAAGATACAGAGACAACGTGTGCGAGAGAGTGTGTGTGTGTATATGCTGTCATAATCTCACACTTATTGTTTTCTTTCGACTAATTATCTTTCTTCTTTCTTAGAATCTCTGCGATCTCTTTAATTTTCATACTATTTTATATAGTATTCCTTCTTTCTTTCTCCAATGCGATATTTTAGAATCACTAACTTTTCTGTTTCTCACTAATTACTATTTCTTCAGAGTCCATGTTTTCTACATCTTTTACCTTTGAGATGCTTCTCGATCTTTCATGCTCCCGCTATGCACACTATTTTCCTCTTTTCTGCAACTTTTTCTCACAGTATTGTCATGCTTTCCCCATCTTTTTCAAGTACTATTCAGCAGCTCCTCGTAACTTTCACTAGACTGACCATGCCAACTACTCTCGTTCTCTCGAGCACACAATTACCTCATTCTATGCTCATATAGTCACGTATAGTTCTGTCCATTATATCGTGTATATTTCCCAAAAAAGTCAATTTCTTTTGCCCTATCATGACGAGTGTTCAGGTACATTCAGGTCCGGACCGACTTTCGATTTTTCCCCAAAACAATAACCGGAAGGCAGATTCATACCTCATTCCTTTGGGCGAAGTTGTTTATGTGATTGCTAGGCTATTCAATTTACTCACCTGAAAATGCCCATAATCTACTTATTTCTGGGGATAATTATCGAGGTAATTAAGAATAAATTATGATTTAAATTAGTTTTAAAAATGAATTACAATCAGCTGTATCAAATTGGTATTAATTAGTTAGTTGGTTTTATCGAAATCGCGCAAAAGTTATAATCTATTATATTATAGTTTAATTATTTTGAATTGATGTGATAAAATATTTAATTAGTTTTATTTTGGCAACTTGGAAACCGCGAGACCACGAGACACACAAGACATTGAGAAATAGTGTGTAGGAAAAAGAAAGCCTATCATCCCCTGATCCCCTATACTATTTCGCGTTATGTCTCGTGTCTCGCGGTCTCGCGGTTTCCACAAATAGTCCTTGTTTTAGTATTCGACAGCGGAGTACCAATTTTTCTCGGATACCTCTCAGCATTTCTTTCGGGCCCCGAAACTGACCGCATACCCGTTCACCGCACCTCAACGATTCCTCGACTCTTTGGATCTTGACGATGACTTTAGCGGAAACGCCACATCGACATTACCATATAACTTTACTTCGACTTTTAAATCGACTATTAGGTAATTTTGAAGTCTATTGATTATTTCATTTACACGCAAATACGCCGAATACAGTAATAGAATTTAATGAAATATTGAACTGGATTTAATTTGAAATATAATTTAAAGATTGAATTTATTTAAAGACATTTGATTATTACAATAGGAACCTCTGTGGCGATTAATTAAATTAAAGAAATAATATTGAAGCGGTTTTAAATTTAAAAAAAATACTTGTATAGAATGAATTAATTTAACTTGATTAATTTTGATTACTAAAGTTATTCACCGAAGCACTGAATAATATGAAAATTAATTTAAGTCGAAGCATATTTCAAACGATCGCATTTTCAGACGCCGACCCCCCAAAATCGGTCAATACCCCTCTCGACCTATTTATCAGGACCTCAATTATCAGAATTATCAGAACTACCTCCAGCAACAGACCTACCATTCCGAACCTCCTCTGTTTCAATTAGCTGAGCCTTTGTTACCGGGTAAATTTATACCTTCGATAAGGCCTCCTGTATTCTACATCCACATCCACTTTTCTTTTTTCCTACCTCCCTTCTCTACTCTCTCCTCAAAAGACGGGTGTGTGGAATACAAAAGGCCCTTCGATCGAGCTATATTCTCTTTTAATCATGTACCATATCTTAAATGTATAACCAAATATCTATTGAAACATAACAAATACTTCATATTTTAGAGAAATCAAGCCAGTTTTATTATTATTTTCAAATACGTAATATTCAGATCATATTTTGTCAATGGGTTTATAACTCACTATATATATTCTAAAACATAATATAAAAATACAAGAACGAGTCCAAATATTTTTCAGATCCGGTAAATTTTGGTCAACTACCCCCGCCCTTTCCTGGGTCCTACCCACCCTCCTATTTTGGAGCTCAGTATCAAGATGGTAGCTGGAACAACATGGAAATGGGTCCGAATGGGGGTGGCGATTGGGAGAATTTCGGTGGGAACGGCGAAGATGGGTTTGGAGGAGATGGAAGTGAGACATTTTCTCAATTTTAATGAATTTGTCACGTAGTTCCTCGTTAGCGAATAGCTATTTTACCTGCTATTAAAATATGAAATTTTGTGAAACATTTTATTTTTAATTGACGAAATTGAGATGACTAGAGTGAAATTTTTTATATTTATATTACATTGATTCTGGATCAATCGTGGATTAAACATAATGCTGAATATGTAGTTATGAGTTTCGGTGAAATGTATTTGAAGTTTAGTTAACATATTCTAATATATTGAAATTCAGGCTTAATGGGCCCGGACGGTCGGAAACGATGGCTACAAGTTATTCATCCTCCAGCTCCAGATGAGAAGGATTGGGTTATGACGGCCGGTAAAACAAAAAAAACCATATGATTCAAAATAATGCATATTTATTTTATGGATTATCTGGCAACGTTGTAAACACTGCGCATAACATTCAATACCTCACGACATGCGAAATAGTGTGGGCGGAAAAGAAATCGCTATCAGCCAATACCCTACCCTAACTATACACACTATTTCACATATGTCTTGAGGTTTTGATGCCGTGCGGTTTCCGAATAGCCGATTATCTAAATAATTCCCAGTTTATACATGCATGCATATAAGTAAATTAATAATGTTTCAAACTATTGTACACCATCAAATGATTTATATTCGTTATTGATTGAATGTGTAGTAACTATGAGTTAATTAATTTAGGCAACGAGTCCCTAGTCGACAATGTGTTGGCGATTTCTCTGCAATACGGTGGTCGACTGGTTTCGATGGGCTATTACGTCAACAAGAAAGCTGTCTCCTATTACGCGATTATGCATCAGTACGACGGTAAATATCAAGCTCGTATTGAATTTATTTTTGCGAAAAATACTGTCTAGCTATATCATTTTTAGAGTCATTGATTTTCTTACATGATTCTTTGAAACACAATGAAATCGAATAATTTATTAATTGCTAACTGATATTTATGATTTTAGGCCCCGTATTCATCAAACCCAATCCCATGACATTCGATGAACTAGTTAAGGCTGCAAGGTAAAAGAAAAACTAGAAGATCGGCTTTCGACAAATATTGGTTTTTAGAGAAAACGAGGCCAGAGACCTTGCTTTAACCCAAGTTTGTGGTCAAGAGGAAAAAGCCGGTCAAATTACGTTCACGACTTACTGGGAACAGATACCGGGCGCCGAGTTTCATGTATTTTTTAATCTTTATACAGCCATCAAAAGAAATATTCAATATTAACTCAATTTGATGGAAACATGTCTTACAATTACAACTAATTTTAAATAAGTTTCAAAGATTCGTCATAAAGAAAGAGCAACTTTCGAAGTTGAAGGTTTACGTTTGTGGTTATATTACTGCAAAATAAACAAAGTAGCTGGTTTTTACAAAGCAAGAGAACCCGTACCATCATACCATTTCCAGGTTTGGTTTCCCGGAACGCCACATGCGGACGAGCAGCGAAAACATTACGAGAATCAGGGATTCAGATTGACAAGTCTGTGTGGTTACGTCGAGGGAGGAAAGGGGAAGTGAGTTGCTATTTGGTACCATTTTTCTGGCAACTTTTCGGTAGCATTGCTGATATCATTATTTATCTTCTAATACCAAAGTAGTGCCATTTTGATACCATTTGGTAACTTTCTGATAATAAACCGTCTTTAGGTATGTTGGGGTTTGGATGAAGCCTACATTATCTAAGGCTCAATATGAAGCCCATTACGGTTTGACCATGGAGCAATGCATGCAAAAGGACAAAATGCTGACCCAAAGAGGATATGTCGCGATTTCGATTCGGGTCTTCAATAATGGGCGAGCAGTAAGTAGAGATAGTTTCTAATATTTTTGGTTTTAATGACGCTTTCACCCTTGAAATGGAATTTTTTGCTTAGGCTTTCATAGGAAAATGTTTAAATCATGTTCAATTACATTCAATGTATTCATCGATATAGCATCTTAATGATCGAACAGCGAAAACACGCTAAATTTCTTATTTTTTCTTTGAACATGAACGCTTTCCTAAATAATATTTCGATCGATATTTTGTCTTAATCGGAAAAAATCAATAATATCGACTTTGACGTATTTTCCCACGCATGCGCGCATTCATTCTCACGGCTCAGGTTGTCAGTTTTTCACGTTTTCACGTGTGGCCACCGGAAACAATTCCCGACTTTCTCGTTCTTTTTCGTCTCTCGAAATTATAAATAAAAAGTACTCTCTCGCCTTCTCTCCATCTTTCGTCTCGATAATTCAATATTGTCTTTCACGCTGTTTATTTACCATTCTTTTGACAAAAACGAGAAAACTCGTAGATTTTGGCATCAAATTTCATTGTTTCCTAGGAATTAGGGGTTTTACGTCGTTATAGCAATTTAAAGGCGTTATTATTGTCGGCTACCGGAAAATGATATAATTTTATAATCATTTTGAACTATATATTTTTGAAATATGTCGACCTATTTCATAAATTTTCTTTTCATGCTTCATGAAATTTTCCAAAGACTCCAAAAAATTCCTGCTGAAAAAAACGTGTGACTTATCAAGAGTGTACACAGAATTTGCACCAAGAATGAGGCATCATCATTCGAAATTTGAAAGATGACTCAAACATGAACTCGAAAAAATTTGGTCAAAGATTGAATTTGCAAGAGAAAAGTCTGAATTTTATTGAAGTATAACATAATGGGACTAAACTATGAACATTATCAAAATGCAGACGAAATCGCAGAACACATGAGATTTGACATCAAGCTATAAATTACAGGTCTTATGCACCGGTATCTGGGAATTTCGAACAGGAAAAAGTCGCGTTACAGTAGGCTCAGATTTAGGAAGAATGTACAAGTAAGGAACATTTTATACTCGACATAAGATAATATTGAGTTTTAGACAATTCGCCCGAAACAAAGGCGTTCTCCCAAGGCAAATATCTCATTTTACGAATCAATACAATCAGGTTAATTAGCATAATAATTAGGATGATTAAATATCGTTAGTTGCCTCTAATTAACTAATTATGTCTAGGTCCAATTTGTCGTGTTATGGAGCGATGTTGACTCTTTTCGATATACAAACCCACCGGATTTGTGGGATAAAGACCAGTATGTCATGATATCACGGATTTTTAAAATAACTATTTCATTTTTAGTCCTATACCTGTCCGGTTTCTGAAGGGTACTCCAGAATTGTTGAGCGATACTCAGGTTTTTATCAATTTATTCTTTTTTCTTTTTTAATTTATTGACTTTCAGATGGACTTCTTGGTTAGAAGAGTCGAACATTTCATGAAAGACCTAAACATCCCTGGATTATCGATAGCCATTGCAAAAAGAGAGCAACTCAAGTTCGCGGCAGGTAATTTAGCGATTTTTCTTTATTTTTGAATATTTTACGTCATACGTTTCAGTAAAGTCGATAATTTATAAATTATATATAAAAAAAAAGTTTAGTAGAAAAGCTGAAATTCATTAAAAACGATATTTGATTGTTCAATACTCTATGATCTTTTAAACATTTTTTGCGTAAAAAAATTTGCATAAAATGAATTTATAAAGAAAGGTAAACCCGATCTTTATTAAAATATTTCTTCTGCCGATCAATAGCTGAATTTTTGCTCCACTGAAAATTGATCGTAAAGGACTTTTTGCGAGAAATGTTTGACTTTTTGCGTAATTCCATTCAATGGTTTGGCCTCATTGGACTCTGACAGCTTCTTCCATTCTTTAACCTGTATGAAATTAGAGACCAGAGAAAGAAAGCAATTTCCGGAAAAGGAAATTCAACATTTTAAGAGTACGATTTTTCAATAAAAACATAGTGGGAATTTCAAAATTTATAATGTTTAAAAGGGGCTATTTGGAAGCCACGAGACACACGAGACATAGCACGAAATAGTATAGGGGATTAGGGGATGATAGGCTTTCTTTTTCCTACACACTATTTCTCAATGTCTTGTGTCTCGTGGTCTCGCGGTTTCCAAGTTGCCTGTTTGAGGATGACTACATCAGGAAAAGCTTGAAACTTTAAAACCAAGAAATTCCATTGATGTTTTCTGAAACATATTTTATCGAACTTTTAAAGATTTTATGGAAAACATTCGAACAATTTTTGGTTTCTATTTTCATGCTTTCTGTTTTTCTCATCTTAGCCACTGTAATGCTTTCGTAAAACATCGCCAGACGAAAAAATTGCAAGAAAATGTCCAAAGCGGTGAAAACTAGCTCTCTTACACCCCCACAAAGGGGTCATCGATGAACAATTGTTTAAAAAAAAAGAATGAAAATGTTAAAATAATCTCGAAATTTCAGGATTTGGATACGCCGATATCAGAAAACAGGAACCTGTTACTCCAAACCATCAATTTAGGTAATTTAAGATTTACAAATAGGATAATAAGTTAAAATACATGAAACAGTATATTTTATGATACATATTTAGTCTATAGTTAGATAAGAAAATGCATCATTTTATGATTTTCAGAGTTGGTTCTGTATCTAAGCCTGTAACCGCGGCAGCTGTTATGATGTTGATCGATAGGGGAAAATTCAAACTCGACGACAAGCTATTCGGGATGGACTCGATTTTCGGTATATATTTATTGACGTTGTTTTTTTTTCAATTTAAATTCATTTTTAGGCGACGAGTTCTCTAAAAAATCTCAATACAAGCGATACGTCACCGACGTTACTGTCAGACATTTGTTGGAGCACACTGCTGGTAATAAAATATCGATTTATATAGGTTTCAAAAATACAAATATCGAAAAGGGATTCTAGAGTACTGCTAATTTGTTGAAACGCGTGTAACATTTATAAAAATTATGTAAAAATCCATTAATTCAATATTTCAAATAACTGATTTGATATTATTAGAGTAATTTGTTGAAACCTAGGCGGCTGGGACAACCTCCAGTCTGACGCAGCGTGGATACAGCCTGAAATGGACACCAAGGAATTAATTACATATGTTCTAGAAAACGTTCCCTTAGAATATAAACCCGGAACGATGTGGATCTACTCGAATTTCGGATATCAGCTTTTAGGTAAGATGTTTATAGTCTTGAATACGCTTTTTAATGAAATATTAGACAATTACTATATGGCGGAGTGTATGTGTCTTTCCACACTAACTATTTCAAATTTTATTCTCTTGTTTAGCTCTAACTATAAAGTTCCGCCATTTAGTAATTGCCGAAATATTATCATGTAAAAAGTAAATAAATTTGAGGAAAAGTACTCTACTCAACATTTTATTCGATATATAATAATTTTTTAGAAATGTTCAAAAAGTTAATATCATGTCCTAAAACCTAAATTATTGAAATTTCCAGGTCATCTAATTGAAACCGCCTCAAACATGCCGTATGAAACATTCGTGAAGAAATTCGTCTTTTCTCAATCCGGAGTGTACGATATTCAAGTGGCAAGGCCGACTATCACCGATAAAGCACCGTTTGTTTTCATTTATTTTTCTTGCATCGTCGAGACACATGAAACTTGGTACTAACTAAAAATTCGATATCGCTATGTAATATTTTGAAACATCCATTATTATGGCAATTTGAAAAAGTAGCTGTATCGTAGCATCGCTGCATGCGAAATAGGATGAGATTTGTTGGAAAAAAGATTCTCTTCCTCTACACTATTTCGTATGCAGCACGATGCGCAACTATTGCAACTACTACTTTTCAGATTGCCTATTATTATCAACTTAATCCATATATGTTTTATCATTCACAACGTTGAATGATGATGTTATGTACCAAGTTTTCACAAGCCCTTCTCCATTATTTAAAAAAATAGTTTCACCTATAGTAAAGCGAAGCAATACTTCAAAAGTGCATTATGAGATAATTCAGCCGAGAAGTGCTATACTATATGAGCGGTAACGGTCTGGGCTTCGACCCGTACCAGATGTTGCCTCCCGAGCGTATCGGACCTTGGGGCGGCTGGATTGCTAGCCCGATTCAACTTCTTATGTTCTTGGTATATCTGAGCCCGGGGACCAAAGTCGCTAGATTGGGCTTAGCTCCAAGTTGTCTGATTGTCAGTCTAAATTGCTCTCTCGACTGCTCACACTAATTCGTTAGACAGAAAGTTAGATTGAGGTGAGAAATAGTGAGGGACTGACGAAGAGATTCCAAACAACTTGGGGTGAGTTCGATCTAGGGACTTGGTCTTGAGTCTAATTTCAAATTATAATACTAATAATTTAGATAAAATGTGCAATCTAAATTCGAATTAAATATATAATATGTCATTATGCTAATTTAGACTCGAGTAGACGGTTTCCGAAATCGACCTGATATATTATCCGATCAAAGCATCGTCGATTGGTCTATACCAAGTCCAGCGTCGAATGATACTTATGGTATATTTATAACATTTACAATTAGACCCAGAGAGCACTTTTGTCAGGCGAAGAAAATATATATTTTCAGGACTCGGCTGGTCCTTAAATATCATGGGCTTCAATGGATGGCAGCACGATGGGAGAATGCCGGTATATTTCATTTTTTGTTTATTTTTGTATTTTTAAGATTGAATTTTAAGGGCTCAGCGGCAATGTTGGTCCGATTAGATAATGAATTGGAAATGGCCATTGCGGTTAATAAGGTGAGATTTTACGAATTAAATATGTTTTAAATTACCAGGACATTTGATGCCTAAAATGAGAATCAATATACTCGTGGGATCCTTCTCTGTGTGTAATTTTCAATCATATTAAAAAAACAATTTTATAAAATAAATTAAATTAAAATGTACTTAAATTCGAAATATTATGGTACATTTATTGCCATGTTCCGGTTTATTTACCGTTCTGATCAACCGAAATGAAGGATCGCGCGTTGAAAGTATAGGGAGAAAAGATGAGAGAAACAGGAAATTGCGTGCCTACTCTCTTTCTATTGTCCCTCGCTGACTCTTCTTCCTCTGCGCATAGTCGTGACGCGCATTTCTCGCAATGCGCTTTTTAACACATGAGATTTCACTTCATTTGACCGATACAATCGTTAAAATTCCATATATTTAAATGTATAACCTAGGAATACTCCGAAAGGGACTTTTTTCACGAACTTGGCTACGTTTTGCATCATCTAGGAAATAATTGTGATTGGTGGCCTGATGACAAGGACCTCTTCCAGAAACCCAAGAAAAAGATGAGACTCTTGTAATTCTTATAGTTTTATTAATTTAAGATCATAGAGTATCAAATTTTACATGCAAAAATATTGATATATCATGATTTTATCTATTTTTTACGATTTAAAATCATGGAACGTCAAATTTTACTTGTTAAATTAAGAAATTTCATGATTTTAACCTATTTTTGTGATTTTAAAGTCATGAAGGTTAACTTCATTAGATTCTGAGAGTTTCGTGACCTTAAAATGATGTTTAATGATAGGAGATAGTTTTGTGGTGTAATTTATTCATATTTAAATATTTTAATTTAAATCATTTACAATTACCGCTTGCAGAAAACATTGTATTAGTCAATACGCGTTCGAATCATATCGCTTCATGCTAAGTCACAGTATTAGCTTATTTTGTGTGCTTGTCTTAAAATGGTGCAATTGTTTTCGAATTTTCAGTTCTTAAGCATCTAAGACCAATTTTATATATTGTACGTTTTGAGAAATATTAGGCTATCAAAATTAATATAGCATCGATTATTTCATACTGTGCTTCTACTTATTGTATTTATCATTAGGGACCGCAAACTCCGCCTCTTTACATTTTTCGTTTTTATTCAAAAAGTGATCATTGAAAGCCCCAAAAATAGAAAGCAAATCCCTTTCAAGACTGGTGTTCACGAAAGATCACTATTAGAATCGATGAATCACCCATAAAAATGGTTGCCCACCAGAATATCTTATCAGGAAGTGCGCATCCATCCGCAGGTGCCACGGGACTTTTATACCACGAAATCGTGTTCGTTTTCCCGATTGACTTTGGTGGCACCTTTCGACTAGAAATTATTCTTATTTTATTTTTTTCTTCATCAATGTCCTAGATACCAAACGCTGAGGCGTTTTCCACAGCAAATATCCCTTATGCGGTGTGAATTATTCCAGTCAGTGTTTGCAATTATTATCCTTAATAATGAGACGAGAGAGATGATGACAGAATCTTTGCGGTGGAAAACGCCGCAACGTCTGTTAGATACATCGTATTTGATTGCTTAGAGTCGACAATTCCCGAAAATTGCCAACAGTGCAAAACCATTTGCGGTCCCTGCTTATCGCGTTTATTTTAAATTAACGATTCATCAACTTTCACTAATATTTATACTTCAACGTCTTTCATTCTCTCAAAATCTCGAAACCTATTTTTTCAATTTCAATTTGTAATCTTTCAAAATTCCGCTACATAATTGCATGTTGTATATTGCATTTCTACGCAGCATCATCATTTTTTTAAAAATATTTTTTCCTAGCGGGTTACGCTGAATCCATTTCAATGTTTATGTGATAATAAATTTTTATTTTTCGAATTATAAAATTAAAATGTGACCTGAAAAATCATATATTTATCATACAAGAAGGCCTCTTTTATTCCACACCCACTTTTTTTCTTTCCCTACCTCCCTTTCTTACTATCTCCTCAGAAAGTGGGTGTGGAATACAAAAGGTCATACAAGAATTGAATTAAAAAATCTTTCCTTGTTGTTTCATATAATTTCGTATGATGGGTATATGACTATTTTTCCAAGTTATAAATTAAGGCAATTAAAAAGAAAGTAGTTAGTAGCATGCTTATTAAAAAGTAACATGATAAACTCTAGATTCTCAGTTTTCATTACATTACTATGACTCATTTTGATTTACTACTAAATACTTTACTACTTTATTAATTACTTAAATTAAAAATTAAAAAGTTTGAAACATATTTAATAACCATCCTCCTCTCTTGTGTACCAAGCGATGAATCTTCGGAATAAGAATAGCGCGAAAACGACTAGAAGAAAATAC
>LIAE01007197.1:0-13538 GCA_002287525.1 Diploscapter pachys
ATTCGCGTGCATCAGCACAAGTCATGATCACTACATAAATCCAGGCCTCGAATACATATAAGAAGAATAAGATATAATGAATGATTGAATTTTCAACTAGTGGATAATTATTAATTAATTTAGACAGCCGAGTAAGAAATTTAGTTAATTGCAATGGAAGAAGAATTTAATTTTCAAAAATGCACAAATATCTCAATACCAAATCTCCATATCTTATAATAGTGCGTTTATGAAAATCAGTTCTTCAATTTCCCGATGCACTTTATTAAATTTCTTCAGGTAACTTTCCTAGAGAGATCTGTGGTTTTGTGAGTCATTTTTAATCCATTTTAATGTTTACCTTTTATAAAATATATCGTTGCACAAAAATGAATTAATTTGTACCGAGTGAATAATTTTCGAAAATCTAAAAGTTATTGTCTTGTTGAGAGTTTATAATGTTATTTTGATGAATTACCATGATAATCTATTTTCTAACATTTATTTGACTTCTCTATTTATAAAAGAGGCTTTAAAGTTGACTTAGATCAGGAAAAACGAATTAAATGCGGAAATTAATAACAACCCAAATGCACATTTTATAATGAATATTTTAGATATACCTAACTGGATTATGGCAGGACTTTGAGGTAAAATTAAGTTTAATCTGAAAATACGAATGCCGTAAATTCTCTAATAGAACCTTTTTTTTATTTTTGAGAGGTTGAAAAATAAAAACTCCAAGGCATCTATTACAGGCTTTACGGTATGAAATATTTTAGCTAGAAAATAACTAGAAAAATGGAAAGCAAGAGAAAACATGTACGATCAGATTTGGGAGATTTGACCCGATATTAGATTCGTTTAAATTCTTAAAGAAATATCATTTTTGATGATTAAAGGCACATGAAAATAGTTCAAAAACTATCACGCACCCTATAAAATTTTCTAAAATCATATTCAATATTTAGTGCGACAGTGGACCATTTCCCTATGTCTGCGAAACGGACGAACGGCTTCCCGGGCCATGCACTCCTTGATTATCTTTCTTATCTGATATTTCATTTTTCAAATGAAAACTGTTGAATAGTAAATTTTTCTTTTTATCAAAAAGTTGAAATGAAAACAAGTCGAAAGCTATGGTTCATTAATAAAGTTGCTTAACACTCTTCAGAGAAGTCAGATCAATTTGATTTTTATTTTCGGGACGAGTATCGACAGGTGAAGCTGGAGATTCATGTTTTACTTTCTCGAAATTCAAACTGCAGATGAATTACGAAACGGGAATCATAGTATTTCGCAAAGAAGACTAAACTTGAAATATCTTGTTCATGAACGTGTAACACATTCCTATCATCACTTAAATTTGATTCAATAAAATGTGAGATAATAATTTAATTTCAATGCACATGATACAGACAACTCTCGAAGACATTCAAAAGTGCTGAGGGATAAGTGTAACTGGGATAAATATTCCTTTTAATCAGGACTGTACGAACTGAACTGAATTTCGAACTATCTGGAAGTTCAGTTCAATTCAAGTTCCACTCAAGAAATTTTTGAAAGTTGAAGTTCGAGTTCGATTTTTTCGAATTTCAGACAGCCCTGATCCTGTCATTTATCCTCCGTTATTTGCGATAATGTTATTATCAGAAAAATTAATTGCTTGTTTTAAGCCCGGTTGAATAAATTCACGAAAAACAACAAAAATGAAAAAGTGCGATAGAACGAAAAACGGATGAAAAACGGCAGGTGAGTGTAGTGTCAGCATCGTTTCAACTCGACCACTTCGCACTGTCCATTTTTCGATTTGCATTTTGCTCTTGGCCTAATTTTCTATTTTCTCTCGTTTTTTCGTCGTTTTCTTGTCAACTATTCTGAATAAGTCATAATTGCTTGCAATGCGCGTCATTCACGATCCTGAAGCGTCTATTTACCGAAAGAATCATTTGCTTTCGTTGAGTTCCTTATTTTTTTTTCGAATTCAGAGTTCAAGTTGTCCGGAACGTTTGATGATGAGTGACGATTCGGTGAGGTCGACTCGCTCCTCTGCGAGGAAGACGGCCAAGATCAACTATGCGGAAAGGGACACTTCTGGCACTGAGTGAGTTCAGCCTCCTGTATTTTTGTATTTTTACTCGTTCATCATGTCCGACAGCTGTGAAGTTCGTTCGTCTCTTCCTCTACTCTACACTTCCTGGCTCAGAGTCTAATAAGTTTTACATATGATGACTATGGTGAATCATGCAGAAAGCCGTCTCTTCAAAATATGCAAACTTCTCCAGAAAAAATCAAATTCCTCATTTTTGTCTGGAATGTTTTCAAGAAAACGAGGATTTCAGAGACGTGACGATGGACGACGACACGCTGGTGGACGGAAGCGGGACTGCGGCGGACGACAGTGCGCTCTTCAAGACGCCTGCAGCGCCAACGCGTGGCACGAAGCGCAGGCAGATCGATGATTTGGCCAGTGCAGTCAGTGGCGTCTCTATCTCTACTGGACAAGTACAGTTTAAAATCATTTGAAGTGCTCTACAGGGAAATTGCAAATGACGCTTGCAAAGCAACACGTCCTCATTCAAAACACAGTTGCAGGCAAGGAAGTTGACAGATATGAACAAGAAAATTAATAGAAGTAGATGTAATACAGAAAGCACAACAGGCAGGAAAACAGGTGACAAGATGATGAATTGAATTGTCGATTGGCAGACGAAATCAGGAAACTCTTCAAACAACCTCAATGAGTTTCTTGGACATTTTTAATCTTGTGAATGTTTAAGTCGAAACGCGGTCGCAGCAGCACGACTCGTGCATCGATGAGCGGATCGTCGAGTGTTGGCGGCTCAAGACGTGGTCGAGGTCGTCTCAGTGCAAGTGCCAAAATTGCGAATGCAGCTGCGGGCGATAGGGGACACGATTTTGATGAGGGCACTCTTGTCGGAGCGGTCAGGACTAACAACAACATCGATGTGAGTTCTCTTTATTGCTACGAGTTGTATTTTTAAAAGAATATTCTTCCGTTTCTTACTGTTTGAATATACGATATCTGTGAACCTCTTCTTCCAGTAGATAAAAAGAAGTAAGTCTGATGAAAATGTCCAGATATCATGTAGCGAGTATTTACTAATGAAAAATCAATGCGCATGTTTTCGTGTTTTCAGGAAATACAAGAGAAGTGGATGAGTGAGTTCGACACGAACCCGGGAGCTGCAGTCACCACCCTCTGCCAGTTCGTGTTCCACACCACCGGATGTAAGGCCAATCTCCCCGCTCGCATCCACGGAAATACTGATTTCGGGCACGAATTAGTTCTTAAAATTGCAAAAATTTAACCCAAATGGAATTATGATATTGCCGACCGATGCATATTTCGGATAGGAAATTGAAAGAAGGAAAACTATAGAAATTTATTCGATGAATAGGATCAATTCTTGATCAGAAATTTATGCGCTGTTCAGGGCTCTGATCAAGCAGATGACTGAGACTTTCGGTGGCCCTAACACTCCCGACTATCCCCTGTTGCAGAGCGGCCGGTTCAAGAACTTCCGGGTTAATCTAGAGCTTTTCTGGCAGGTATGAGTTCATTGTATTTTTCTAGGTGAAGACAAATTTCGCCCTTCTTATCATGAAATCCGTTTTAGTCTGGATTATTTTTTTATTTCAGACGCTAATCCATAAGTGCAAGTCGTTCATTCTGTTCGACAGCCAGTTCGAGCTGTTCATCCAGCTGCTCATCCACATGTCCGACAGCTCTATTAGGACGTTCAGACACACTTCTACCTTTTCTGGTAGGACTTTTGACAGGTTCACGCAATTCGAATTCCTAATTTCTCAGAAAAGATACAAAGACCCTGGAATCTCAATAAAATAGTAGAAAGTTTCGAGGTTATATGAATATTCTTTCATAGAACTTCAAATTGAATGAAATTCGATGTTGGTTTTCAAAATTAAAAACTCCATTTTGTTTCAAATGGAATTCAAATTTTCAGCCCTGAAAATCTGCACTTCAATGGTGGAAGTGATTGTGGAGCTGCTGAAGAATTTGGCGATCAACGAAAAACAGATGGACGTTGAGAAGACGAAGACTAAACGCGTCGGCAAAAGCGAGAAACTGAAATTCCTCGAGGAGCAAAAAGTCGAGGTGAGGTTTTTCGAATTAAAAAAAAAATTTTCTTATTTGATGAAGCATTTATATAAATGCATTCGGAAACATTTCCGACTTGTTAAAGACAATTAACTGATTGAGCATCTGATTTTCAGCTGGACTCCAACTTTGACGCCCTGAGAAAGCTGATCAGCCTCATCTTCATGTCCATCTTCGTTCATCGCTATCAGTAATTCTCGGGGAAATTCATGGCTTATGAAAATTCTGATAATTTCAGTGACACTGTGCCTGACATTCGCCTGATTTGCATCACTGAGCTGGGCCGCTGGATGGAGATCCACCCTGAACACTACATTGACGACTCATACCTCAAATACATCGGATGGAATCTCCATGACAAGGTGCGAAGAAATAAGTTTTCTTTTCGAAGCAATTTCGAAACGACATTTCAAAATAAAATAGCAAATAGATAGGATGGTGGGTAGATAGTTTTAACTAGCTTTATCATAGCTTTGGAATGTTGGCATTTCTGTTTCCGAATGATTTTTCCAGGCTAAACCCTTTGATATTTCTGTTTTGATCAACGATAATTTTATTCTCATACGAAGTGAAATTTGGTTAAAATGACGCCTTTGTTTGATTTTAATTAGAGCACTAGTTTCATGTCACAACAAAGATGTTGCGCACTCTTTGCAACTCGCTTTTGTATTAGGCCCTCTCCAATCCCTCTCGCTACTTATATTTACTTCTCTTTTCTTTGTTATTCCTTCTCTTCACGCGGTGCATGCCGTTTCTTGGAGGTTAAGCCTAAGGGGCGAGATGAAAAATATGTGCAACATCAACGTTTGTGGCATGAAACGAATATTTTGCATTTAGGCTCACGAGGTGCGTTTCGCGTGCGTGAATGCGCTGGCCGTGCAGTTCAGGCGAGAGGACAACTGGCCCAAATTGGAGCTATTCGCGAGCAAATTCAAGCAGAGGATTCTGACGCTCGTCCTCGACGTCAACGAGAACGTTGCCTGGGAGGGGTGCATCCTGCTCTGCTCCATTCAACAGTAAGCAGCAGCATTATTAGCACATTTCGTCACTTTCTTGCTCTGTCTTGCTGTAAAATATCAATCGAATGGTAATATCGCCGATTTGAAAAAAAAATCACCTCCACTTTTTTAATGAAAAATGATGGCTACGTTAACTTTTCTTCCATGCGCTATTTCTCGCCTTTCTTTTTCTTTTTCCCTTTTTGGAAGGGAAGTTTACGCAGCGCAAAAATGATTATGTTTCCAGATTCGGCGAATTTTTCGGCATCTCCTTGTAACCTTGTGCGAAAAAAATCAGGATGAAAACTTGATTTATTTGAAAATTCAGCGCCTATCCTGAAATGCTAGAGACGAGCGAGACGGTGCACGTGATGGACGCGGTCTTCTCCCTCAGCAAGAACCTCGCTATCGCAGGAGCTTCGTTCCTCGAGTGCAAGGCGAGTTTGAATTTGGCGATCCCAAGGATTAACTGGCAACTTGCATAGTAGAACGTTCTCAACAAAGTGACGTCTTCTTCTGAGAATGAATGCGCAATGTCTTCGACGGACGTTTTCATTCAGTCCTTTTCAGATCGATCAGGAAGCAGAGGCGAACGGGATCCCACTCACCAATCAGTACTTCCTCAAACAGGTCATCGAATTTCTCGACTCCAGCAAGGTACATCATTTTGTAATTAACATTCTTTCATTGGTCAAAAACACTTCTCAAAACTCGACCACCCCTCAGAGTCCGTAAATTGACTCCGAAGAAAATGTATTTTCTAGAGAAAGAAGACTATCTCTTTCGATAAGAATTTTTTTGCCGGTCAATTTAGAGGTCTGTTTGAAAACTTCTTCGTATCTGGTTTATCCCCTTTAAATAAATTATGATTGATTAGCATAAACACGCAAGTTACCTGGTGGATGCTTCGCTCAAGATCTGGCCTGCAATGAGGGATTGGAAGGCCATGGCCGAAATGCTACTGGCTAAGGACACTTGTGAGACTTTTTGAAAGATTTTATTTTATAAAGAAGAGTAACATGGAATTCTGAGAAATTCTCTGATAATAATTTCAATTCCTCTAACAAGAACTGAAAGAATAAAACTATCAATAACTTTTTCTATCCTATGTTAATAAGCATTCGACTTGCAGTCGATGACTCGAGGAAGGAGCGACTTCTGATCGACGTTCTCTGCTGCTCCGTCAGACAGACTGCCACCGCCGAATTGCCTCCTGGAAGGTAGAGAGCACTATTTTGGCAGCCTGGATTATTCGTGACCTATGAGGACTGTTATAATGTTGTAGAGTTAGTATGCTATGAGTTCGTAAGAAAGCTTTATTGTCGTTAAACAATCTGCAAAAAAAGAACGAAATAGCAATAGAGCCGGGTCCCTAAGTACTGTAGCGATTATGCATACGTGGTCTGATAAGGATTATTCTAGAAAGTCCAGGTAGGGCTACAGTCTTGGTAGAAAGGAATTTCTTGACAGCCGTCAAATCATTTGCGTCAATGGTCTGGATAGAATTAGAATTGGAGACAAAGCATTTAGATCATGATCATCAAGATCGCATAGACTGCGATATGGCCCATTAATTTTGCCATTCTTTTCTCGTAATTTCTTCAAAAATAGCGCTAATGAAGATTCCAGACCCAAACTTGATTATAAAACGGATCATGAAGTCACTTTGCCACGAAGAATTCAAATCGCCCTATTTTTCAATATTTTCAAAGACGATTTCAGAACCAATGCGTACAAGGCCGAATCCAAGGCGAAAGAGGCGAGGAGAATTGCAGATGAGAAGGAGATCCTCACTACGGACCTCATTCCCTCACTGCCCAAGCTTCTCCAGAAAGTTGGTTAATATTTAGTGCAGAGATTCTGAAAACTTTTCCAACTCATTTCAACTTGCATAAGCTCCTCGAATGTGTGAACTGATTTTTATCTGATCAAATTTTTAGTGACATTTGAAGACATACTCTAAAATAGATTATTTTGAGTACATCGGTGACCGTGAGCAGTTGTCCCAGTTGGTTGCGCTACCGCAGTATTTCACTCTGGACGTCTATCTCTCCGGCAGAAATCGAAATGTTGGATACTTTTTCAATGAAATGTAAGATGGAATGAAATTTAGCACCTGGATGCGCTGTGGAGCATGTTGGCAGACATCGTGGAGAAGTACGCGAACGATGAAGTGCTCATGCAGACTGCAGAGACCGTGTCCTGCCTCTTCAGCAACGATTCTGTCGCTACGATTCTCGACAAACACAAGACTAAGGTAGTTTGAATGAACAAATTCGAAAAAGCATATCTTTGAGTATTCAAATACTGTAATTGCATTAAATGCCCATGATACTGAAATTTATGATCAGTTAGCGTTTGGCAAAAATTCATTTTGCTGGAAGAATTAAAAATTAGACAAAAATAATTAAAATTGAACGTCATTTGAAATGACTGATGAATTCTAGCTGATGGATACGCTAGCAGCCGCAATGAACAAGGCCTGCATCGCCTATCCGACCTACGCATCCCAGATCGATGAGGCGACTTACGAGGAGAGGAAGGCTGATCTGGATGCAATCTTCAGGAAGGCTGCGGCTTTCGCTTGGTGAGAGGAATTTGTTTTGCTTTAAAAATATGCATTATAACTAACACATGACTTTACATTACAGAAAAGACCTAATGAATCCGATAAAGTTTCCAGAACATTTTATTGCTTTTCTAGATTCAAATTCTCATTTTTAACTAAAAATATCGTGAATTTTTTGCATTCGACAAATTGACTATTTTCCAGCATCGCTGATCTGAAGCGTCACAATTTTGCGGAGCAGTCGCTGCAGCTGATCAAGCACCATAACAACCTGTCGGATGCGGTCATCGAGAAGATCATCCACATTCTCAACATCGACTTGCTGAATGGACTGCAGATTGCCATGGCTGAGGTCGACAAGAAAGCCAGCTGCGATGAAGACAAACTCAAGGTTTTTGTTTGCTTGTTTGTCTTTTTAATAATTCCCATTTAAAATCATCATTTATTTCTAGAAGCTGCAATTACATTAAGTTTATACTGATTTTGGTAATTACCCTCCAATCTTTCTGATTTCTTCGAGTCATTTTCCAAATTTCTGCTTTTTCAGGATATAATCAAAAGCTTGAAGATAAAGCAGGACGTGCTCGTGACCCAGATCGACAAAATCTTCACTCAGAAATCGCCTGGAATGAACATGGTAAACTCATTGGCAATTTTATCAAATTATGTAAACAACTCATAATTGCAATGAATTTGACATTTTTAAGAGACGAGAGAAGCTAAGAAAATATGAAACTAGTGAATTTTACGAAGTTTAAAATCCATCAAAACTGCTCTACGAGAATCGGGCGAGACGATTTTGAAATGTTGAATTTTTATTTTATTTCCCGAAAATTCGATCTCAATTTCCATCTCTTTCTGGATTGAAATTTCAACATTTGTAGGCGTTCCTGACGATCGCAGACCTGTGGATCTTCTTCAGCAATGGCCTTCCGCCTGACGATTCTGACAATTCCAGGCTTCTCGAGGAGCTCATTCTGGAAGTTAATCCGGTTGGTTTTGAGTTTAGCTCAAATAATTTTACGGAAGATCCGACATGCCGAATCAGCGGTGTGCGAAATTTCAATTTCGAATTTTTCAAAGTTCAAATTCAACACGCTATCAATATGAATATATTTTATTCGACTTACGCTATTATCTTGCATTAAATCTCATGAAATTATGAAAAAGCCGATAACTTCGTCTAATTGAATTTTTCAGGACATTCAGCGAAACATGATTGACTACATTTCCGAATTTGTCTTCAAGAGGGATGACTCTGACGACATCTCGGAGGCTGACAAGAAGGAGCTTATTCAGAAGGTACAGATCTGAAGCGATCATTTATTAGTATAGCGGTCATCGGAAGCTGGAGAATCAGGAATTTCTCTAACTTTCTTCATTAGCCATACTATTTCGTCAAAGGGGTGAAAAAAGGTGACTAGAGTCGGCATGCCCGTCTATATTCGAATAACCACTTTTTGCACGTTGATAATGACTTCACTAGGAGAAGGACTCAATTTTCTATGGCTGGAATTAAAGTCGAATTTGTTCAATTTGCAGAGACGCACAGTCCTGGCTGCCTATGTGAAGCTGATCATTTTCGGCGTCATCAAGAAGGATGATGCTGCGTTCCTCAACTCTTTCAAGCAGAATGTAAGTGATTTTTTCCAAAAATATGCACCGTATACATTTGAATTATCGAAATAGTTTTAACCAAGCATCAATAATACTGAAATTTATCGAAGAAAATGAATAAATTTTGTTTCAGTTCAAGGAGAATTTCGGCGATATTCTGAAGCAGTTGGACGTCAAGCTCAACAAGAAGAAACACTAGACGACTCCCAGGCATTACTCATTTTGAAATGAATTCATCCCTTCAAATAATCCATGTCAAGTTTACTCCCTTTCTCCCTAACTGTTCCAATTCACTTCTTTATTTTCTTAAAAATATTATTTTTTACTTCACCTTATTTATTGGTTGGCAATTCCCTCGCGTTCTAAACTCTCAATTCGTTTTCGGAGTCTCTCATAAGATGATTTTCTACTCTAATGATTATGGTATCACCTTCGCTTAGTGGTAATTTCCTTTATTCCAAACTCCGATTCATTTTTCGTTCTCGCGTCTTTTTATTCTTATCGTACCCTCTATAATTTAGATGGTGGTTTTCCGCTCGTATGAATTCGGTTCTATGTTTACGGGCCAATCATAAAGATTATTTTATTTCGTTTCCATTATTATCGTATTTTTATGGTTGATAGCTTCTTTTAGACTTTTAATAACTCTGAGTTTTAGTCGAGATTCGTTGGTTTTATCCCGATTTGTATCGGAATTCCGTTCATTGATTTATGAGACTATTTTATTCCTTGTTGAATTCTAGAATAAAGGTACCCGCGATTAGAGTTTCAGATTCTTTCGAAGAAGGTTTTGAGACCTGCATCACTATCTGATCACTTTTAATGAAAATAGACTTTATTCACCCGAATTTCAAATTTGATATCCATATTTGGAAAGAGATATTGTTTGAAGAGACCATTTTTCTCTAGAGGTCCGAGAAGTTAGAATGGGTCTTCATGCATCGTCTCCTGCTGAATTGCAGCCTCATAGCTTGACGCTGTGTTTTCGATTTCGCTCGCTTTCTCCTAAACTTTTCAAATTTTTATCAAAAATTATAGAATGTCTTGGAAGAATGAAAGATTATGGCTCAAACACAGTTCTGCACTCGGAGAAATAGCTTGTGAGATTTTCGGAAACGGAAGCGAAAGCGAACATTTTCGGAACAAAGAATCAACAGATTCCCGAACATTTCTGGTTAAAAACTGGCAAATCTACCTGAACCCTCTTCTTTTTGCGTTCACTCTGTTCGATGTGCTGATGTGGGGCGAGTGCCTTTTGATTCTGCGCATTGTGCTGTTTCGTCCTTTCCAATTCGAATGAATCCGTCATTTGAGCAATCAAAATGTTGAAGAATCTAGAATTATTCAAATTTTGAAGTTCTTTTGATGCGCTCACTTTTTCCAAACTTCTACAATGTAAGCTGGAGCGTAACTTTGAGCGAATCGAACTTTTTTCTTTTCCTCGCCGCCCTTGGTAGGTAATTGCTGAAAATATTTTAATTTGACTTTGATTTCATGAAACTTCCCTCCTCCAAATTTCAATTCATTTTAGACGTATCATTTTCTTGTAAAAGTTTAGTTAAACCTTAGGAAAACATGAATGATTTCGCAGGTGGGTAAATTCGAAAATAACAAATTTCCAAATATAAATGTGGAAAATCACGTTGCTAGGTTCAAACTACAATATTCGTGTGATTATTTTTTTGGAACGGCTCAGAAAAATGATCAAATTATTACACCGAAATTTTCGATACATTTTGAATTGAACGCCAGTTTGTTCCTCTGTTGACAAAATTTAAGAAAGGATGCACACAAATTATCATCCAAACTGATAAATCGAAAATAACCTGTTCTCCAGTGACATAGGGGATGAATCGCTCGATGAACACGTTGAGCAGAACTTCGAAGTAGTTCTTCTCAAATTGGTTCTGGTTCTGTTCCAGGAAACTAAAGAATAACATTTTTATTGTCGAAGAAACGGATTTTTTCTAGAAAAAATACGATCTTCACTATAATTGCAGAAATGTAATGTAACGGTCCAAACTTTGACCCTCCTTTGCTTCTGTAATTTTTATGAACGTTTCTTGTATTAGGGTTGCTTGAAATTTCGATTTTGAAGCTTTCAAAATTGCAATTTCGAACAGTAATGTTTTCCGGCTGCGAGTACTTATGTCTCAAACCAGGGCTGTACGGAAATTTGCGTTCCGTTTCCGAAAATTTGAGAGAGATCAATTCCATTCCGTTTCTGCTTCCGAAAGTCTCAAAAGTCAACCCCGTACAGTCCTATTCCAAACGCTATCTCTTTCTTTCTCTACGCCTCACTTTTCCCCTTCCCCTCGCTTGGGACATAAGTACTCATTTTATTTTGTGGGATAGAAGTACTCGCAGCCATGTTTTCCGTATCTTTCGTCAGCTTTGTCTGTTTTACGCGGTGCATTTATTTCGGCCTCCTGTATTTAGAGACGGGTGACAGATACAGACGGCTGTACTTGTCAACGGTTTTTTTCTTATTCGCTTTTCCTACGCTCTCTACCCTTCCTGTCCGTTGACAAGTACAGCCGTTTGTGTCTGTCATCCGCCTCTAAATAGAGGTAGTCATTAATTTCTAAGGATTTTGCATTTTCAGGACACATGGAGGCCCCGTTTTCATCTCCGAATCCGTACGCGTTTGGTGAAGTGCCTGACAGGTCTGAGAGCGAGCAGGATGGAGTGGAATTGCGACCGCTCAACGAGAACCTCACCGTGGAGAAGATCCAGGAGATGCGCAGGAAGAGACAGAGCACTAAGATAATGCAAAATACACTGATGTATAAGGCGCCCAGGAGACAGACTGACGAGTGAGTCAATTCTTGCACAATTGAAAAATGTCATTCGAGAAAGCCAACTGACAAATGACGAGATGACATGAGGAAGTGAACTATCTGTTCCCCACACTTTCTCCCTACTTTCTCATTCTCCCCTACCCACAACTATAGGTCGCGTTCTCACGCTATCTCGTCATTTGAACATTGCTTTCATAGAGTCACTGAAGAATTTGATTTTGTGATCAGCATGGTCAGAGACGATAATTTCATTCTTTCAAAGCTGGTGGCCATGATGGACTTCTTGTTTAAATTTCAAAAATCCTAATCTCGTCCATAAATACGTTTAAAAAAATTGAAATATCAAATTTCATTCCTGTCCACTTATTATTCAAAATAACACGAACGCCATGAGAAAATACTCGTCCAAATAATTGAGAGAGCTGCGGAACGAGGACTGTCGTCGTCTGATGCAACTAGCCAAGCAGCCCTACAGAACTGGGGAGTCGATTCTGCTCGCCCCGGGCAGCGCAAATCTCAGCTATGTTCTCGAAATCTTGGAGAAGGCTAAGGTTGACTAATTTTCAAGCAGACATTATCAAACCTTTAGATAAAGCGAAAAGTTACAAGTGAGGAAAGCCGATTTTTTCTATGGAAAATTGAAACCAAGAAAAGTTCGCAACATGAATTTGGCGATAATTTTGACTACAGAAAGTCCACATTGAATATTCTGCTTAAGATTTGCCTAGAGCTTGCAATATTTGAGGAAATTTATCTTATTTGCAGGTTAACGAGAAGAAGAAAGCTGCAAAAACAGCGCAGTCGAGCACGAGTCTAGTGCAGAATTCAGTGAATTCGACCAGCCAGAAAATCGCACCCAGAAGCACGCAGGGCTACAGCAGATACGATCAGGAGCTCTTTGTCAGAGTGAGTAGAATTTTCTGGTGGAAAAATATCAACACAAATAATGGATTTCGTCAAATGCTAACTTTCAGGACAGAACAGTGGAATTTCTGTTCGACAGCGGCGCCTCATTCATGTCCTCGGCCAATCTCAATCCCATCAAAAAGGTTCCCGTCAAACCCATTAAGAAGCAGTCCATGCCAGATGAGTGTTTTGACGTCAAACGTTAGTTTTTTTTTTCTACTTATGCAGATATAGAGAAGAAGATGAAAAATGTCTCAAACATTTTATAGATTTTTCTAAAAGTAGAACCTTATATGCTCATAAGTCTAGGAAAGACGATTGCCAGAAATTTCATGCGACCCACTCCCTATAATATCTTCTTTACAATGTTGTATTGTGACGTGATAACTATGATTTCTCTTGTGTGGTGTCTGCCCTTTATATTTTATTATCGTTTGACGAAAGTGTTCATCCCGGGTCTGATTTTGCAGCGCCGACCCTGTCCTCGATCTTCTCGTCGTCAATCCCCCTAAGGACGATCAAGC
>LIAE01007199.1:7939-21906 GCA_002287525.1 Diploscapter pachys
GTCAAAACTGAAGAAACAGATCACTTACCATTGGTGGTTGACCTCCTTGTCCTGGCTGCTGGCCTCCCTAAAGTATATTCATGAACAAATCTTTGACTTTTATTATCATACCTGTGGTGGAGGAGGAGGAGGAGGAGGAGCTCCGCTGCCTCCTTGTCCTGGCTGCTGACCGCCCTAGAATTCATTCTTGATTTTGTCTGACATAAAAGCTCATCAAAATTGAAGAAACAGATCACTTACCATTGGTGGTTGACCTCCTTGTCCTGGCTGCTGGCCTCCCTAAAGTATATTCATGAACAAATCTTCGCTTTTTATTATCATACCTGAGGTGGAGGAGGAGGAGGATTCTGGCCATTCTGCCCTTGTCCTGGTTGCTGACCGCCCTAGAATATATTTATAAACAAATCTTCGCTTTTTATTATCATACCTGTGGGGGTGGTTGCATGTTACCTCCCTGTGTTGGTTGCTGACCACCCTGGGGTGGTGGAGCTGGGGCTGCGAGAACGGCGATGACGAAAGCACCGAGGAGAGCGACAAGAAGAGACTTCATCTGAAAGTTGAAGTGATGATTACTGGAAGTAGGAATGAATAATTGGAGAATGTTCGAATGAAAGCTGCTTGTCGAATGGACCAACCTTCCCCGTATTTATAGTGAATTTCTTGATTTCCCAACACCAGTCTCTTCCGTGTGTGATTGGCCTTCTGAGCAAACAAATCCACCGAACTCATCCCTATCCTGATTTTCACACTTATCCAGGAAATTCTAAAATAGTAATACGGATATAGGGTCTGTGTATTGAGCTAACGGCGAACAATGCGAGAAAAAGAAAATACATCCGTAAGCCTATCCGACGGAACAAAAAATAAACATCAAGCGAATTGAAAGCAGGGCAAGCACAAGTTTACTTTGTGATTGCTGCCGGATCTGCCATAGATGGATTCTTCTAACAGCTAGTCCAACAGTCGACGAACTTAGAGATTTAACTCAATCAAGAGAGAAGAGAATCAACGCTATTAGCCGAATTGGACCGGAACAATGAAATAAGTTCGGAATATGAGCACAGGGCGAAGATTAGTTTGGGTTGTCTGTAAGCGGAGGTGTATATTTCTGTCTAAGTTTCATGTGTTTGTTAGTCAAAATTGATCTGTTGATTTGTGTGCTGTGATCGTTGATTTCAAATTGACTTCCGCCTGACCCCGGTTAGAATAATGCTTCTTAATTTTGCTGATCTTATTCTGAAAGTTCGAAGTAACTGCACTTTTTCGCTTCATGAATTAAAATTTTGACGAATTTTCCTATGAATGATAAACTTTTCCAGAAAATACTACTATCTTTTCGTATTGCAGTGATTCTGAAATATGACACCTCCTCAACTGCAAGAACATAGAAGAAGAAGGAAGGGAAATGAAAATGACTGCGGGAAGATTACAACTCTTTCCCTCTGCTGCTTTGCAGCTCTGTCTCTGCAGGTAGGGCTGTCCATCATATTCGATATGAGCTGAAAGGATGACAAGGCATTCCCCCATTCCTCGGAATTCTTTGACTCTTTCCCCAAATCATCAATTTCATTTTGATCTTGATGAATTATCCATTTCTCATGTAGTAGTTATCACTTATCCAATCATTCTTTTGAGTAATACTGTATTTTCATCTTCATTTTTCTTCTTCCTCATGTTAATTTTCAGAAAAGAGATTGAAAAGTATATCAGACGGAAAATTTATTCTGGAACTTCAGATCGACTAAAATGGCTCCATCCACCGATGATAAATTTATCAGAGACAAACAGGAAATATCGTCAATTCATGCCAGAATCAAGGTACTTTGAGAATAAACTGATGAAGTGATGAAATACTTGAAGATATTCGAGCATCCCTTCGCCACTCAGGTCAACAACCCACAGGTCGAATCGTTTTGTTCGCACTGCATGAGGGCTGCACCACAAGGACAGAAGCTACTCAAATGTGCTGGGTCAATAAATATTCATTTTGACAAATATTCATTTGAAGTCGATTGATTTCATCCTGAGATCTGCAAATTTCTCTTCGTGATTTTTGATTAGTGAAGAAGAAAGAATATTTTCGAGAAATAATATAATTCTGTTTCTGATAAAGAAAAGAGGATCTTCATTTCAGATGTGATTTTGTTCGTTATTGTTGCAAAGACTGTCAGAGACTGGCCTGGAAAGTCCATCGACCTGAATGTAGGAGACTCAAAACTGTGAGAATTATTCGAAGGAAAATATTTCCCTTCTTACTTCTTTAGAGCTTTCCCAATCTTCCTTTAACAGAAGTGCTGTTTCTATCGAAAATCGTCGACAAAGTCGTATTTCTGAAGCTAAATGGCGACAAGTTTGGATGGGAAAAGGAAAGGAAATTCTCTTCGCTCGTCGATCACAAGGATGATATTCGGTTTGCTGCTTTAGAAAATTGAAGAACTCTTTGAATCAACTTTTTGACATTTTCTAAGTTGCGAAGTTTGAAATGTAATAATTACTCATTAAAATGGACTTATGACTTTTTAAAAGTTTATCTCAATCTAATGATTAGTTGTTTTTTTTTAAAAATAATTCTTACAGTTCAAAATTTTTCAGAAACGATCCCGAAAAGATGGAGCACTTCGAGAAAATCTACACCAAAACTTCTGCTTTTCGTAAGGAAGAAATGATGTCAAAGGATGATTTCTTCGATGTTTTCTGCAAGGCAGCGATCAATTCTCACAGCATACACACTAACGCTGGTACTGAAATCGGAATGGCTCTGGATTTGGGTAAATGTTTTCCAATTAAGCTATGAACGTTACAATCCTAGGAATTTCGAAATACAACCATTCATGCAGACCTACTTGCACTATCGTTTTTGATGGATACAGGTTAGTTGATGTTTCCTGCGCATCGGAAGAAATGATGAAAATATTATGAATTGAATAATTTCGAGGGAAAAGATAGTCTCTTTAATTTTCATGTTGTTTTTTTTATTTAGAGTCTGTTTGAGACCATTGGTAATTGGTGTCGATGCCTCAGACCTAAATGAGGCATTCATTTCGTATATCGACGTTGGCAGAAGCAAGTACATGAGGAGGAAGGATTTGAAGGTATTGTAATTAAACTAGGAATAAATCATAGTTTTTTTAATGTATATTCCTGTAAAATGTTTTTTTTTATAAATCTATTTTAATAATTAATTTCCAGACCCGATGGTATTTCGACTGCATGTGCACTCGGTGCGCCGATCCTGAAGACGATCTTCTCACAGCCATCAAATGCAACAATTCCTGCTGCGATGAACCATTGGTAGGAATTTGTGTGAAATAAAAATAGAAGAAACAATTTTGAAGATGACCTCCGAAGCCGAAGAGCCATGCTCCATTGCTTGCCAGAAATGTAAAACCGTCACTGAAGAAGCTAGAGTTAAAGAGGTTGAGAAATTTATATTTGAGAAAAGATGTAATTTTATCTTTCAGGCTCAAGAACTGATGAAATTTCTGCCAACAAGATTTGATCCGAATTGTCCGGCAGAAGTCGTAAGTAACATTTTTTAGAATATAAAAATAAATTATTCCCCATAATTTCCCTTTTGCATCAAATTGTTAAAAATGCATAATATCCAATCCTCGAACATAGTAACATAATTCTGCTATTCCCATTTGCAAGAACTTTCCCCTCTCTTTGTAACTGATAACATTTCCCCCTTTAGAGTAGAAAATAATAATTTTCAGAAGAACAATGCGAGTCCTTGAGTTGTGTGTATAATTTTCTGGTATGATTTGAATGCGCTTGGTTGAATTTTCCATTCGTTGCCTGTTGTTCAATCTAGAATCACAATAATATTTACGACAACTTGAAGTTGAAGATATTGAATGATGCATTTTTACCATAACTCGTTTTCCTGAATACCAATTTTCTAATTAAAAAAATGTTCAATTATTTACTTTCAGATCAAAGATCTTCTTTCAAAGGCAGAAAAGCTTCTCCATCCAACGAATGTCTATGTTTCAAGACTGCGAACGGCTCTGATGCAATTAACTGGCCAACTGACTGCAGAAACGATAAGTTCCATGCACAAGGAAATCTACAGCAATTATAAAATGTTAGAATTTTGGCAACCTTATTATACCGAGATTAAATTATGCAGAACATTGATACTGAATTTTAGAATTGCAATTTGCAAAAATTTGACAAAGATAATCGTTTCCCTTCTGATTCAGATTACAAAATTTCAGAATCAGAATTGTAGCAAATACGAATTATCCTAATTTTGGGAAATTTTAGGTGTTTCCCGAAAGCAGATCGTCATATAGGATATCAACTTCTGCATATCATCAAAACGCTCATCGAGAAAGGACAACGAGATGAAGTGCAAAAGATTTCTGCATAAAAAATGGCGTTTTTATTTCCAGGCAGCCCCGTATGCATTTGACGCGATGAGCATTTTCGAGGTGTGTTTCGGATTGGATCATCCCTACTACTTACAGACCTTGGCATTATGGACTTTTCTCGAACAGAAGGTGAGATAAATTGATCTTTTTCTCATTTTTAAAATTTCTAAAATTCAAGACTGACAAAACTAGTGATCAACTAATTGCGCTGACTAACTTCTCCGACAACCGACCTGTTGACATCGTGTCTCTGCTCAAAAACGCCAACATGATGCCCGAAGTTGAAGCGCAAAATGTTGAAGTGGAGAAGGAAAACGAACAAAATCACTAAGAAATTGCATAATTTGGAAGAATGATTATCCATTAACTAGAATGCTTAGAAAATTTATTTTATGACATTTTTCTGGCTACTTCATTCATCTATTGTTTTTGTTTCAACAGAGCTTTCAAATATTCACGGATTATTAGACTTGACTAGTTAAAAGCTATGCTCATTATATATCCTCGGGGATTCGAAAATAACAATCGATTATCGATTTAATTAGCTATTTTTGATTAGAAAACATCATTTATGTGCAAACTAAACGATGAAAATTGTAATAAACTTGGTTGATTCATAGATTGACTCATCCTGAATGTGAAGACTCGATTCATAATAATTTATTGCGCCATATTATTTCATTTTATTGTCATCTCACACCACAATCAGCTCAGTTCGTATCTAAGCTTTTGGCATTTTGCATATGAAAATATTAGAATGACTTTGCTTCGTCTGCACATCTAAAACGAGGAAAGGACATTCAAACTTTTATTCTGTCAATATTTGGAAATCGTTATTTCTTTATGTCTTCGATGACGAAAAATGGAAGAATGATGAATCTGAGTTTCGAAAAATCGCGTCTGCAGATAAATTCCTCGGTTAGACTGTACTAGGTGTTATGCCAGATCATACGTATTCTGAAATGCAAATGCACTGATCTTTATGCTTTTGCATCATGCGGTTCAATTTTATTCTAGACAGACTTTATTTTCTATGCCATTGTTTTAGAAATGTTTTACTGTTAGAGAATAGCTCCTTCCTGATAAATTAAAAGGGTGCAAATAATCGTTAGAGAAAATTTTTAATGATACCACTTAGCAGATGTGCAACCTTCCCACCGGATTTCTCTTTCAATGAAAAATGACATTGAGTCAGCCATAAGATAGATCAGCATCGCGACTTTTTTGCATTGGTCATTTTAATTTACGATAACTCCAATTCTCATCTTATGAAATGCGAATTTTGATCCAGAAAATAACCCACTATTCTTTCTGATTTTTATTATTAACATGAAATAAATATAAGAACTAAGATCGTTTTAAAAGTTGTTTTCTATTTATTTAGAGGACCCCAACTTTTCTTCATTTTTTCCATAGTTCATGATATTTGTTCAGATTCGTTTACTTTCATGCTAACACAAATCGTACTAGACAGTTCCCTGATATTGATTCAGATCTATTAAACTTTTTTCCTGCAATATACGAGATTTCATCTTTCATTCTTTCTATATGAGATTAAAAATTGCAATAATTCGACCGGTTTTGAAATCTCTTTTCGATTATAATGAGAAGTTGACGCATCAGTAATGCCGTCGATGCTCTTTCGTGAATCCCGATCGGTAAAATATCGATGGCTTGACTCATTTCACAGGCATCCTTTTGTAAACTCAACCTATTATACGACATTTGATCAAGATTAGTTTGCTTTTTGGATGAGTTGAGAATTTTATGAATCATTTTCTACTTTCATCTATCAATCTATCACGTTGCCATTTATAATTTTCAAATACTTTATCGATTTAAAAAATTCAAATCTATTTGGTATCATCACATTTTTTAGACAAAATTTTCTTTGAAATCCCTGATTTCTTTTCTTCGTTGTTCCTGAGTCGAGTCTATTCGCGTTGCCAATGACAATTCGCGTCTGATTGGTCTTCTTTCTTTAGAGGAATAAATTAGACATCATTTGGAGATTCGCAAACTGCAGCAAAATGACTTGCTTCGAAATTCCTTTACATTTCGTCTGAAAGAAGAAACTTTTCGAATTCTTTTTCAAATGACTTCTGCTCTTTCTGAATTCAAACAAATAATTATGTAGACTTTTTCAGCTCAGTTCTCGTGTTCTTTCACCCAAATATGTCATCTGCTAGATACGGTCGACGAAAATTCCAACCACTCAATATTTCGAAATTTCGAAATTTAGATTTTGTTGAAAATTTTCGATCATTTGCAAACTTCAATATTCTTCTTTCTTATATTCATGTGCCATACCCGAAACTTATTTTAAAATAATTATAATCAACTGATAATTTACCCTTCAGAAAACAGTCGTGATAAGGTTTAGCTAACTTTTCCTCATTTTACTTTCAAAACATGGAATATTACGAAACTTCTGATGCCTTTATTTGTCAGTGTTTTTGTTACAGACGCTGAATAATCAAAGCATTGTTCCTAAAATCAAAGGAAGAAGGCAGAATATGAATTCGTTTCTGAAAATTGTTCATCTTCATCCTATTAGTAATGATCCACATCGCCGAATTTCGAATCAATATCATACTTTCAATTTGGCGCAATTAAAGCCTGATTCACATCATTTTATTCACTACATTGAACGTTTCTCCCTCTTGCCAGTTTCGATTTTATCTATTCTTTTATGACTGATTCAAATATCAATGTTTTAGTAAAATATTTCAAGATTTTATTTCACACTATCAGATAGTGCAGATTTTATCTTTACTTTCGTTACGAATTTCTTATAAATGAACTCTAGCAATGTCTTAAATTCTTGACAACAGTTTCGATTTTTCATTTTAACGATCTTCATACATTCGAAGTTTCATTAATTTTATTAAATCTCTCATTGCTAATTTGCTTTCCATTGAACTAATTTTAACAAAATTTGCCGATTTTTCTAAAAAATCATAATATTTCAGGCAGATCTTTGCAAAGATGTCGACCGATAATGATAAGCTTATTATGGTTTTGTTGATCATTTTGTTCCCGGTGAGTTTTATAAATTGTAATATTTATTTTAGAAGCACAGTAAGTTTCATACTTTTTGGTTCGATAAATGTAGTGTAGTGACTGTGAGTGGTGGGAATTTCAGCCATTCGCTGTTTGGTACAAGGACCGAGCCTGTACAGGAGCTGTTTGCTGTAATATTCTACTCCTATTGTTGCTCGTTTTCCCTGGATATTGCCACGCGATATGATAAGTTAAGGTTTATCATGCTAAAATATTTGTTTGGTTTTAGGTATTGCCTGATTAGAGAGTGAAGACCCTCGTTCAGAAGAGCACGATTGTTGTGACTTATGATTTATTTCAGTTTCGCATTTGTATCCGCAATTTTCACCTCACTCTATTATGCAAATATAAATATTTTTATCTGATGCTTATTTTCCTCATGACACCTAATATGAGTAGGATAATCAGGTTAATCGAAATTTCTAGTACCGAAGTTTCGATTACTGAATTTTACCCATTAAATAAGAATTTTAATTGCAAATTTTGCATATTGGACCAGATAGAGCAGAACTTGCTATGGAAAATACTCGAAATCTTCACTCAAAATAGCTTTGAAATAACGATAGCATCTATTTAGAACGATCGGATAAATTTTTTTTGAAAAATTGTTCAATAAAGAAAATTGTTTATCGATCTTACAATTAGCAATAACTATTATCCTACCGCGTTTCAATTGCGTTACATTTTATCACATGCTGGATCTCATGGCTTGTCTCACGCTTTCACAGTTGAACTTCTATTGCCAAGCGACATTTCCCGTAGTTCTATATTTTAATTTCCTGTTGCGAATGGAAATGACTAAATCGTGCAGTCGCAGTGTTAGAAACGTTCTTTGTCATAGTAACTCCTTCTACCGATATTCTTCTTCATTCTCTTATATTAGTTTGCACAAATCTCTCAAAATTCTTAAATGTCCTCTTCGAATTCCAACCAAACCACTTCTGTCAACAACAGCGTCAAACAGGTTGGACCAAATCCAGGCGACACTCCTTTAGGCGATTCCGACAAAATCATCATGGCTATTTTTGCACTCTGGTCAGATTTGAGCACAATTCTTTATAGAACTCTAAAAATAGCAAAATGTTGAAAGCATTGTGCTTAAATCTGGTCCTTTAGGTTTCCGGTAAGACTTGAATTTAGTTTTATCATTCCTAGTGTTAATTTGAATTTGAAGTTTAGTTTAATCATGCACAATTTAGTCATAACTTAAAAATAACTACTTCTGATCTAAAATTTCAACTTTTAGCCGTTGGCAGTGTACTACAAAGCGAAGGCCTGTAATGGAGCGGTATCGCTGAATGTCCTGTTACTTTTCCTCTTCGTCTTACCTGCTCTATGTCATGCAGTTTGGTATTGCTTCGTTCGAGACAACAAGTAGGTTCAATCGCCTATTCTCCTGATTCATTTTGATTTTCAGCAAAGTCTCAAATTAGATGAACTCAAATGATTCACGAAGAAAACAGGTTCAAATGCGTAAATTAGAATCTCAAACTTTTCTTATTATCTTTTTTCATATTCAAAATGTTACTCGAAATAATTGAATTAATAAAGTGGACATTGAATTAAAAATCAGCTTCTAATAAACCCAATTTACTGAAGAACAAAAATTAACACTTCCTAAACAGTTATAAATTACTGTCCTCTTTCGTCTTTGAACGAATCTTCGTGGTGACCTTTCATGCTGAAACAGTTATTTGGTCTTACGCTAAAAGCTATCATTTCATACAATGGCTGGAGAAAGAGACGGTGGTTATGACCGGTTGATTCGAGATGTTGGATTTCTTCAGGGGTCAAATGGAAGTCGAACAGCTAAAGTTGAGTGTTTAGAAAAAAATATTTGGATAATTTTTTTGCCTGGAAATTCTCCTTGATCCTCGATGGAGTGACCGACTTCGGAATGATAGCAATGCCGCGATCCATGACATAGCGGAGAAGAATCTTGAATGTTCAGTTTGACTGTAACTATTCAGAAGTGTTATAACTCAATTGTCTTCCGACAGTGAAATCACTCCCTGCTTATAAATTATATATGTGTGAGTATGGTTCAATTCTTTTCAACTTTGAAAGTTCCTGTTTTTACGAAAAAATCATAATTTTCAATTCGAATTTTACTTGCTTTTTCTTCTTACCCACTCCCTGGAACGGAAAGTTTACATCTTTTGTTTAATATTGCCAATTCGCTTCTTTTCTTATCAATTGTCTACTCATGAACTATGATAAACGGTCAATCTTCTAGATATAATCAATCGAAATGTTTATATCTCTTGGACAGGTCAGAATAAGGATGGTTTCATTTTTGTCCAAGGATCTCAAATTATTTTTAATTTGTAAATTAAGGATTCAATTTAGCTCGCATAAACTTGTTATTCAGTCTTTGCATATCTCTACTTCTTACGAGTACCTGAGCAGGAGTCTTGTTGTATTTATTAGCCAACTCCTTGACATTTGCATCTTCGAGCTCAGACGGGTATACAGGCCAGTCGATTTTCCTTTTAACCGCAGATAACTATAAAAAGTGTGTGAATTATGCTTACAGTCCGGTTTTCGAAATAAAATCAACTCTTCCTGGGGAGCCCAGTGAGGCGTAGGATGTTACAGAAACGTTGTGCTGCTTGCAGAAATCGGCATGCGCCTTTTGGGGAAAGTAGAGATGCAGCTCAACCTGTAAATTCCTCTTCTAGAAAAGCTCACAATTCAGCTAAACCTGAGAATTGTGAACTGGGATGGTTCCGCTCTTCAGCACTCTCGCGATCTGATCATGATGCCAGTTGGAGACTCCAATGGCCTTGGCAAGTCCTTCCTTGTAGACCTGCTCGAACCCTCTCCACACATCCTCAACTTTAACAGTGTCATCGAATTTGTTGTCTGACTGAAAATTGAACCGATTCGAAATAAAAGAACAACTTGAGATAATAAATTTACAGTAAAGGCTGTTGGAACGTGAGCCAGAACTAAATCAACGTAATCCATCTTCAGTTTCTTCAGAGATTCGCGCACACTATTGATGACATTGTCTGAATCAACTTATCAAGTTTTTTCTTTATAAATAAAAATAGCACCTGGATGCAAGTGATTGCCCCAGATCTTGGTTGTGATGAACAAATCCTCTCGTTTGATCTTTCCATTCGCGATAGCCTCTTGAACGACCTCCCCGATCTGCTCTTCATTCCCATACACTGATGCGCTGTCAATTAGTCGATATCCAATATCGATCGCTTCGACCACCGCCTGTTTCACGTCTTCCGCTTTCGACTGCCAAGTCCCTAAGCCGACTTGCGGCATTTTTATTCCATTTGACAGAGTGATCGTTGGGCCGCCAACTGTCATTGCTCTAATTTTAGAAATTTGATAATGTAGAATGGTGATACAGCTGAGGAGAATAAATTTGATCATATCATGAACAACAATTGATTACTACGAGAAGACAGGATGATACCTATCAAACTATCATTGTACTTGAAGTAATTTGACATCAAAGATCTAAACCATCCAGAAACAAACGCGAAAAAATAGAGGAAAATCAATCAAATTAATGGAGCGTTTAAACGAGAATTCAAAATTCAATGAAGAAAAGAAGGGACATTTGCAAAAAAAATAAAGAAAAAACTAAGATAAGTGAGGAATTCTATCCATTCATTCAAGGCATAATATTTACCGAGGATTTCGCGTTTAGTTTACTGACGGTTAAATACATAACGATTCAAATCTCTATTGCACGAGCATATTTTAGTTTGATAAATTTTTTCTTGATTTGTATTTCTCCTAAAAATATTGCGCTGAAGTTATTATAAAAAAATTTTAGACTATGATAAACAATGTTCGCGTCATATTCCTTCTATATAGAGAAAAATATGTTACGAGAATATTTGCGAAATTTCAGGAGGAAAAACGAGAAAACCATTGGGTTCAACAACAAGTTGATTCTGGAAAAATAGAAAATGGAGACTAATCACAGTGCATATGAAAAATATACTACCTTTAAGAGTCATAAAATGAGGAAAGATAAAATTTGTATTTTATAGCAATAAAATTGGTATCTTTATTCAAGAAAATCAATATTTTCGAAAGAACTGGTCCTAATGATAGTTGTCGAATTGGTTTAAACCGATTTAGTACTTATCTAGATACAATTTGGGTAGCAACGTTGTTCTTATAGAATACGTCCCTTGGATGACCGAGTCCTTTCCGAAGTTTCTCTGTAAAGAGTGAACACAGTGCTTATCAGTGTGAGAAGTAATCCAGACAAAAGTTTGAAAGTTAAATTTTGCATTCATTTCAGTCGACTTTAAATACAGACCAAGAAAAAAGTCGGTGTAGACAGTAATGAACCATGAATATTGTGCCAACGAGCCGAAGGTAATATTGATCATGCTACCATCGAAATCTTTCAAGTTTCCAAGTCTCAAGAATTTTTTCTCATTTTTAAATACAATTATTTTACAGAAATTCATAGGCGCAACCCAGAAGGCATGAATCGCAAGAACTATTGCATTAAGTGCCAGGTAGACTGTGCTCAACATACCGTATAAGTTAAATTCAGACTTATCCAGAACGAAGAGTAGAAATGCATAGACGTTGATTGCAATTCCAAAAATGCTCGACTAAAATATTCAATAATTTTATCTCGTTTTTTTTGTTGTAATTCACATATGTTATGTCTGGATTTTTCCATAATTTTTTATATTTCCGAGGATGATAATTTGTGTGTGGATTAAAATTAGGCATAAGACATAAATGTGAAATTTATTTTTCGAGAATAAAATATTGCCAATGTTATTTTAGTCAATATTGATGAAATTTCAGGCCCTTCTTACTCGAGAATTACTACCGAAGAATGTTTGTAGATGCGTGAGCTTCAAACAGGCAACACGAATTCTTCGGATGGATGTGGTTTACTATTCTCATTTCAAAGGCATTCGATAGATCAGGATAGTTATATTGAGAATTGGGATGAGCTCTGCAGATAAGATCATTCTATCAATTTGTGGGCACTCATTTTTAGTGATCCTTTATTTTATGCAAATAATCATCATCAAATTCGACGCCATTCGTTTTATGAATGGATCCTATGGATCCACTTGTTATACGATCTGTTAACCCTGGTTAGGGCACAGATCTTACACCCACTGGTTCCTCTCTCCGTCAACCACCTACCCAAAATCGGGTATATAAGGAGAGGAGCCAGGAATTGGGGCTTCTAATATTCTCGACACATTTTTGGATTCAAAATTGAAATTATTCTGTTGGTATTTTCTTGTCATTCTGTTTGAATAAACTCTCTATAAAACCGAAGCTGTGCTAATTCAACTTCCACTTTTAACCAACACAACAAGGGCAACTACTAAATTGCCATATAAACAACCAAACATTCTCTTGTACTTGTGCCAATTTTTCATGTTCTAACATTATCAGTCAAAATTTTCTTCGTATTTCTATAACGTAAATCGGGCAACAGATATGATGATGTGATGCTCAAAAGGGGTATTGTGCGTCATGATGATGAGCAATGTTTATATTATTACGATAAAAAATGAGCAAGGAACGAGAAATGAGCAATTTCTTTGCCCACATGTCTGATGCATTGGAAAGGCCTTTACTTTTCACGAATTCAACGAATTTTCACATTTCCACAGCAAACATAACATATTTTGGTTCTATGAATCAATACTTTTCTATCCATTTCACTAGAGTTGTGCTAGAATAAAAGCTTGCGTACTCTCCTCTCTTACTTTCCTCTATCTGTTTTCCTTTTCCATCAGCCTTTACTCTTTCTGCATCTCTTTACTTTCGCCGCTCCTCTCCCGTCTCTCTGCCAAACTCACGTGAATCTGGTATTTGGGTAAGCGGCCTGTACGTTTCGAAACAACCCGTCCAGATCAAGGTTACTCGCTTTGCAAACTCTCCTACCGACAATGTCGTTACATTATTTCCCTACTTACTATTGAATTTTTCCATTTTGCTCGGGAAAAATGTATCGTTTCGTGAAGATTGGAATGACCACATGTTGCTTCTTTTCCTAAATAATATCGCCTCTAGAATGGCTTGCTAATGTTTCCCGAATTCATTTTATATCGCCCTCTAATATATGATTTTTACAGTCAAACTTTGGTCTAAATTCTCAACTTTTAGAGATGACGGAGTTAGAGAAAGGTGTTCCGCCGCCAGATATGCACACCAACCGAGGACCGACAATCGTCCATGTACAGCAGCCCACAACGACTGTCGATGACAGAGATAAGATCATCATGGTTCTGCTAATATTCTTGCTACCACGTGAGTTTTCTTGAGACTGATCGAAAACGCAGATAGGTTGCAAAAATCAAAACCTTTTGAGCAAATCAATTGTTCATATATGCATTTCGCAAGCTTTAATATCGTTCAAATGATTTGAATTGAGGAATAGCATGTCAAGCGATGATTCATAAATGAGTTTCGAGGAGATTCTAACGAAATCAAAACAAGTGAACATTACTACTTCTGGGGGAATATTTGATATTCGAGAAATTGCTGTAATTACCTTAACATCTC